>LKNJ01008696.1:0-14040 GCA_002120245.1 Maccullochella peelii | reverse complement strand
CCGCCAGGACCCTGAGGCGTGCAGGAAAGATTGTGGCTGACCCCTCCCACCCCGGTCACAAACTCTTTGAAACACTCCCTTCCGGCAGGAGGCTGCGGTCCATCAGGACCAAAACCTCACGCCACAAGAACAGTTTCTTCCCGTCTGCCGCTGGCCTCATCAACAAGGCCCGGGACCCCCCCCTCGACTCGGAATCTAATACCCACATAATCCCCCCCCTCCCAAGGGCTCTACACGTTATATTAACGTAAGCCCCAAGACACACTTTATACTGTAAACTGTAAACTTTTGCACATTTCAGTTCTTCATATTCATGTTATTTATATTATTGTACAGTTGTTTGTTTTCTTTCAAATTTTAGCTTATTTTATTTTACAAATTCTTCGTATTTCTTACAGCTAAATTCTATATTTAACATGTGTGTTCTCGACTCTCTTTTACAGTACTTGCTTTTTAGTGGCNCTTCATTCAGTCTATAGTCGAGGTCCATTCATTAATTCCAGAGAAGGTATCTTTGATACTTCCAGAATGTCCCGGATGGCCTCAGAACACCCCCACTGGCTGCGGTAATCAGAGGGGTGATCATCAAGGTCTGGTCAATATCTGTTTAGCTTAAGGAAACAGTCGGGCTCAGAAGGGAGTCAGATTGTCTAGCACTTCGTCTGGGGTGTCTCACAACCGACACCTTTAGTGGGGTGCAAAGCAAGGGACCTTGGGAGATGTTGATTCCCTCCCTAGACCAACAGGTCTGGCAGGCTGTCCCTTTGATCTTCTCCAACTACAGGCCCCCCTGTGGTCCGTTTATACTCATCTCTAGCCCAAAGGTGTGTTCACTACAACAGGCAGAAACCTCGAGCAGAACCAGGCTCTGGGTGGGCGGTCATCTGCCTCGACCGGTTGGGTTGAGAGAGAGGGGAGGGAGAGAGCGAGGGAGAGAGAGAGAGAGGGAGGGAGCGAGGGAGAGATAGAGAAATAGAGAGAGAGAGCATGAGGAAAGCAAACATGCAGTAGCACAGCGCAGTTCAGTTCTACATACAGATGTAAAGTAATAGCAGTGGTAATGGTATTAATGTTAATACAAATAAAAGTAGTAGCAATGTGGTAGTAGTAATACTAATAATAAGTCCAAAACAACAATAACAGCACCGGCTGCCGAGCAGCAGCACGGGGCAGTGGATGGCCCGCATCACAGATCCAGGCTCCGCAACCACAGATCCAGATTCCACAGCTCCGCAACCACAGATCACGACTCCGCAGCTCCGGAACCACAGATCATGACTCCGCAGCTCCTCGACCTCAGATCATGACTCCGCAGCAAAGCAAGCTCAGATCACGACTCCGCAGCAAAACCAACCTCAGATCACGACTCCGTAGCTCCGCAACCACCGATCCAGACTCCGTAGCACCGCAACCACCGATCCATACTCCACAGCTCTGCAACCACAGGTCAAGACTCCACAGCTCTGGAGGCAGAAAACACTCGGAGAAAGCAATAGAAGGAAAGCGAGNCACCTGTTTGCCAAATTTGAAGGACTTACATACTTTCTCATTTGACCGGCGCCCTTCACCCAGGAAGTATATGTATTAACACAGAAATTAACCAAATACAATTTAGAACCAATTTTTAATGAATACTGACAGGCGCTGACAGACTACCAGGCACACATTGTATGAGTAAACAATTTTCTAATTTATTTATGTTTAACATGTTTAAGTAGACTTTCTTCTCTAGATATTTGGAGGGGGCGGCGCCCCAGCTCCCCGCATTAACGAACCGCCACTGGTACAGATGGAGAGGGAGAGTAGGAGAGAGGAGCTCAGTGCATCATGGGAAGTCTCCCAGCAGTCTAGGCCTATGGCAGCATAACTAAGGGGTGGCTCAGGGCTCTCCTGAGTCAGCCCTACTATAAGCTTTATCAAAGAGGAAAGTCTTAAGCCTACTCTTAAATGTGAGGAGGGGGTCTGCCTTCCGTACACAAACTGGGAGCTGGTTCCACACAAGAGGAGCTTGATAGCTGAAGGCTCTGGCTCCCAATCTACTTTTAGAGACTGTAGGAACCACAAGGAACCCTGCATTCTGGGAGTGCAGTGCTCTAGTGGGGTAATAGGGTACTATGAGCTCTTTTACGATATGATGGTGCCTGACCATTAAGGGCTTTGTAGGTGAGGAGAAGGATTTTAAATTTTATTCTGGATTTTACAGGGAGCCAGTGTGCCGCAGCATTCTGGATCAACTGGAGCATCTTAAGGAACTTATTGGGGCAGCCTGATAATAGGGAGTTGTAGTAATCCAGTCTAGACGTAACAAATGCATGGGCTAGTTTTTCTGCATCTTTTTGAGACAGGATGTGCCTGATTTCTGCAATGTTACATAGGTGAAAAAAGGCAGTCCTTGAAGTTTGTTTTATGTGGGAGTTAAAGGATAAATCCTGATCAAAGATTACTCCGAGATTCCTTATGGTGGTGCTGGAGGCCAGGGCAATGCCGTCTAGAGTAACTATGTCTTTAGATAATGTGTTTCAGAGCTGTTCAGGACCAATTACAATAACTTCAGTTTTATCTGAGTTTAACATCAGAAAGTTGCAGGTCATCCAGGTTTTTATGTCCTTGAGGCTTGAAGTTTAACTAATTGATTGGTTTCATATGGCTTGATCGATAAATATAATTGGGTGTCATCTGCATAACAATACAAGTTTATGGAGTGCTAATAATATTGCCTAAAGGAAGCATATATAAGGTGAATAGAATTGGTCCAAGCACAGAACTTTGTGGAACTCCGTGACTAACTTTGGTGTGCATAGAGGATTCATCATTCAGCAGCACTAAGCCTTGAGTGGGACTAACCACTGAGGGAAAAATCAATGAAAAATGTATCTATGATTTTACAACAAAGTAAAATCTGTCGTGTGTTTGTTCTCCTGTGTGGCCAGTCATAACCAGCTGAGATCACTGCCAGTGGAGGTGTGTACTCTGAAGAACCTCTGTAGCCTCACACTCCAGCAGAACCTGCTTGAGAGCCTGCCAGAGGTGCTGGGACAACTGGAGAACCTGACCGAACTGGTAACTGTATATAGTGTATTATACTCCCATCAGGCTCTTTCTACTGTGTTGTGTGATTGGCTGACGGAGGTGTCCTGTCGGTTGTGATTGGTTGAAGGACCTGTCCAACAACCACCTGAAGGGCCTGCCCTCCAGCCTGGGCTGTCTCACCCATCTACAGAAACTGAATCTATGTGACAACAATCTCAGCTGTCTGCCTGACAGCCTGGCCCAGCTCACAAGTAAGACCAGCTATACTGCATGTCAACTTTTCAGCTTCTTTACATGGCTGCTTTTCACACTTGATGTATCGTAAATGATCAGAGAGTGGCCTTTATTTACCTCAACAGTAGAAAGAACCAGGCTTATATTAGAGAAGGGCTTTCATTTAAATTTTTTGATGTTATCATACTTTTGTATGATTTACTCCTGTTTTAATTTGCTGTTAATTCAAACTCATAACGTCTTCGATGTTTACCTATTGTCTTGAGTATAATCAGTATAATGTCAGTTTCCACAGCACTAATTCCATCTTTCCATCTTTTTTAAACAAATACTGTTGTCAAAGACTTTATTTCCAGGGTGCTTCTACATTTCTGATTTTTGATATTTGTGAAGCTGCTGCCAGTGAAACTTAACACTTAACACAAAACAGAATGTTTTGGAAAAGTTTGGAATATACATAGTTTTGGCTATTGTTTAAAATGTTTTCATAAAAACCCCCAAACATTACGACATATTGACAGTAATTCAGTAGCAATAACAGTAATTGGGGAAAAAATGGAAAGGAGAAGTGCTTGGAAATAATTAGTGAGTGAGAACAGTATTTGTGTTAAAAAGCTGCAGAGTGGTGAGTATGGCATGATTCTGTTGTATTGATGGAATTAGTGCGTGGATATGGACATTATACTGAATATACCTTGTCTCTGACAACGCTTAAAACCTGAGAAAAGGTTAAATTATTGCATATAATTATTACACTATCTCCATTATCTGCTGCTCTTTGATTATCAGCTGATAGAGAGAGATTCAGTGTCTTACCTGCTGCCTGCACTCCATTTAACTGGAAATAGAGCCCAGCAAGCGGCCGCGCTGGAAGGCGGGGTGACAAGCCTGCTGTCATGTCATCTTACTGCCTCCCCGATGTGTTTTTGTAGTCTCAACAGAGGAAGTGACAGAAGTAGTTGTGTGAAGAATGAACTGAGGGAAAAGTGTGTGAGAGAAGAGTTTAAACCCCACCTACTTTGACACCTCCGCACACTTGTCCAATCACTGCATAAAGTTACAATTCTGACTTTGGAAAGGTGAGCGGGAAGGGGGTTTCAGACGCTGTTCAGCAGTCTAACAAGCATACTAAGGCCCTGAAACACTGCATTTGAGGAGCTGAAAAGTCATAAAACCTTGACCTGCTGCCCAGCCCTGTAAGAGTATCTGTCTGACTGAGTTGTGACTTGATTTGACAGATGTTAAGCTGCTGGACTGCAGCAATAACCAGTTGACTGAAATTCCTGCCAGCCTATCAGAGATGCTTGCTCTGGAGCAGCTCTACCTCAGACACAACAAGCTCCGCCTCCTCCCAAAGCTCCATTCACCCATGCTCAAGGTAACCATAGCAACATGAGAGTTTTCCCAGGTCTAAAGTTAATTTGTGGTGTGAATAATGTTGATAGCGTTACATTCATGACCAGATTTCCTGAACTTTCTGTGTGTTGTTTCCGATACATTCGGCTCTTGGAGTCATATATGTTACTGATTAAAGAGGTACAGCAGACTAGGAGTGCTGTCATCTGTAACGTACTGTCAAAGTCAGCAGCAAACTGAAAAGTGATTCTTACAGTTAGTTTGGCCATTTGTTGCATGCAAGAGCAGGCATTGTGGGTAATGTCTAATAAATAAAGTTGCCTTGCAAATTCAATTCAGTTTTATTTATATAGCGCCATATCATAACAAAGTTATCTCAGGGCACTTTGTCATAAAGAGCAGGTCTAGACCGACTCTTTATGTTTACAGAGACCCAACAATTCCCACCAAGAGCAGCACTAGGAGACAGTGGCAAGGAAAAACTCCCTTTTAACAGGCAGAAACCTCGAGCAGAACCAGAACCAGAACCAGGCTCTGGGTGGGCGGTCATCTGCCTCAACTGGTTGGGTTGAGAGAGAGGGGAGAGGGAGAGAGAGAGAGAGAGCAGGAGGAAAGCGAACATGCAGTAGCACAGTTCAGTTCTACATACAGAGGTAAAGCAGCAGTAGTGGAAATAGTATTAATGTTAATACAAGTAATACTAATAGCAATATGGAAGTAGTAATACTAATAATAAGTCCAAAAACAACAGTAGCAGCAGCGGCTGCCGGGCAGCAACACAGGGGCAGCAGGTGGCCCGCAACCACCTATCCAGGCTCCGCAACCACAGATCACGACTCTGCAGCTCAGAAACCGCAGCTCCGCAACCACAGATCCAGACACTGCAGCTCTGGAGGCAGAAACACTCGCAGAAAGCAACAGAAGGAGAGATAGAGAGAGGAGAGAAAGGGAAGCGGTTGAGTTAGTAACCAGCATTAATGTGATAAGAGTGTGTACAGATGAAGAGGGAGAGGAGGAGAGAGGAGCTCAGTCCATCATGGGAAGCCTCCCGGCAGTCTAGGCCTATAGCAGCATAGCTAAGGGGTGGCTCAAGGCTCACCTGAGTCTGCCCTACTATAAGCTTTATCAAAGAGGAAAGTCTTAAGTCTACTCTCAAACATGATTCAAATAATTTTGAAAGCACAGAGGGTAGTGCGGTTGTCCATTAACCCCAGGGTTGGTGGTTCGATCCCGGCTCCTCCTGTCCACGTGTCGAAGTGTCCTTGGGCAAGACGCTGAACCCTAAGTTGCCCCCGGTGGAGGCCAGCATGGCAGCTGTGCCCCCATTGGTGTGTGAATGGGTGAATTAGACTACTGTTAGAGCTTAGATTACTGTTACAGCGCTTTGGGAACGGTTGAAAAGCGCTATATAAGTAAAAGACAATTTACCATTTAATTTGAGTCAATACAATTTGCTTGAAAATATGTATGTATTTTACAAGCTTGTCATGATTAATTGATTATTGATAATTAACATGGGTAATTAAGGAATTTGCATCTCATTTTTAGGTCAGGGAATGTCAAAACTTGCATCTCAAACTTGCCTTAAATGTTGTTTATATATTATAACACCAAGAAATATAATTTTGTGAGTGTGTGTGTGTGTGTGTGTGTGTGTGTAGGAGTTGTATGTTGGGAACAACCAGATTGAGCAGTTGGAGAAAGAGCAGCTGGCCTGCCTGACAACCGTGTCTCTTCTAGAACTCAGAGACAACAAAATCAAAACCCTCCCCGAACAGATCACCTTACTGAGCACACTCGCACGCCTCGACCTCACCAACAATGACATTACCAGGTAGGTCACTGGCATCATGACACCATGACCTACTATATGAGCCAAATGAAACATCCAGCCAGTAACAAATATAACCACTAGTCTTTACACCAGTTCACACTTTCATCATTTTCTGCTCACATGGATTTCACCAGGTGGATTCTAGAATTGGCTACATTTATGTACACATGTACTCCTACACTATTTTGTATTTTATAATTACCTTCATTTAAATATTTCTGGATGTTATGTGATCGCACTAAATAATTTCAGTTTGATTGATGCAGGCACACTGTGTTGGTGTAAGCTAGTAGCTTACATTGTTGAGTCTTCTAGGTCAAATGTTTGCAACAAAGACAGAAAATATTCACCAGCACATACTGTCAGTACACTGTCATGGCCTGAGTTTCAGGTATTTTCATGTGAACTGGAGCTATCTCTCAGTCTTCCAGCATCTCTCAGCCTGCTGCCTGATCTGAAGGTGCTACTGTTGGAGGGAAACCCTCTGCGAGGAATCAGGAGGGACCTGCTCACTGTAGGTGACACACTGAGGACACAGAGCATGCACAGTAGAACAGATTGGAGAAGGAAGGAAGATGATACAGTGGTAGTCCAAATGCTTTGCTTTTTGCTATGAATCAAATCAATACAGTCATACATTGTACACTTTTAGCATTTAGTGGATGCAAACCATAAATTATAGGTTTGTAGATGATTCTGTATTTATGCAATTTCAGTAACCTGTTTCCATGTACAACCTTCAAATCAGCTGGTCATGTTCACATACTGCTTCGCTACAACAAACATTCATATTAGTATTGTAACTGCTCACACCCCTCTTTTGTTGTCCTCATCACAGAAAGGAACCAATGAGCTTCTGAAATATTTAAGAGGAAGAATTAAAGGTACAGTTCACTTATTGTGCTGACTTGAAACAGTTTTGATCACTGAACCTACAAGGGCTGAAATGGTTCCATCAGAAATCTATACATTGCTGTTCACCACCGTGACTGTGTGTGAGCCACATGAAAGACAAATTTCCATTGCTTTGCGATGGACAATAACGTTTTCCTGATTCTGATTTTAATTGTTCAGCAGAGGTCACAAACCCAAAAAATAAGAATGATTTCTGGTCCCCATGTTGATCAGTGTTTATCTGTTTCACAGAGAGTAAGTGCAACATCAGGTTATTCTTCTTACATGTGTGCCAACATCACTGGTGACAACAGAAACAGGCATTTAAGTTATCTTAATTATCTGAACATGGAAGTTAATTATTGAACTTGTAATCGGTATGATTGACAAAATAATCTCTCATCCAGGTCCACCAATTAGCTTTTTTGGGGCTTAACCACATCTCAAGGTCTTCATCAGTAAGTGCAAGGGAGGTCCTTTTGGTTGGCACTTAGGGCCAACAGGTACAAGGAGCTGATGATGAGAATTCCACCCAGACTTCTGACCAGGACACACACACTGCTAAATCAACAGGGACTGCCAGAAGCATCCCAGTGGGACTCCCTTACGCAGTAGGACTGTCAGAACATCTAATCAGAGTCTGTAAGTCACAGAGTGTCAGCACTTACTACAAACCATTCAACACCTTAAGATCTCTGCTGGTATATACTAAAGACAGGACCACCCTGAGAGGAAGACTGGAGTGGTGTAAGACACCACAGACGGCGGCTGTCAGAACAAGGCTAAGGCTCTTTGCATTATCATAATTTGATCCATTGCGTCCAATAAGAATTAAGAAGTCTTGCCTGAAAGCTGCATCAGTATTTTTGTGCCATTCATGTGGCAGCCGGTTCAGCCAGAGAAGGACTCGAGTGTCCATGCTTTATGGTCCAAAAAGGCAGAAGCCTGAAAGCCTTATATGCTGTATGCACCTAGTGAGCAGCTTTCTTTGAAATGGGGCGCCATCTTAGAATACAGTATCCAGATATCTTAACACATCCCTTGGAACATTACACAGGTGAATCAGCAAGGAGCCTGGACAAGAGACTGAATGAACAGTGGAAACAGGCAACATCAGCTGTCCGTGAACACCAGACCAAAACTGATCACAGCATCCACTGGGAAAAGGTCAAAGGTCATCGACCAGCAATCAGTGAACAGCCAGAGAAAGATCAAAAAAACACTCACATCTAACACCAGATAGCAACAGAGACAGGAGTTACCATCTCCCCCATTTACAACCACCCGTTGTCATGTGATTGAAGTTCTACACTTAGGTCATGTGATAACACCTGAAACTGTGGCATGCAATTTAAAGTTCTAAAAAAGCTAGTAAGTGGACCTGAAGTTGAGATTATATCTTGATGTGTGTTGGAGGTTTAAGTTTCACTCAATTCAGTGTAAATTCAAGCACTGACAAAAGTAGTGAGAACTCAGATAGAAACTACCAGCTGACCTTCTTCTATCTCAAATCCACCTGAACAGAAATCTACACGATTCATTACTTTTCTTCAATAAATCAAATATTTGATAATATTTTAATTATAGGGATTATAAATAGGAAAAAATGTCAATTGTGTGTGTGTGTGTGTGTGTGTGTGTGTGTTGTTTGCAGAGGAGCCTGAGAGAGCAGATGAAGGACATACAGCTATGACGTTACCCAGCCAGGCCAGGGTCAATGTACATAACATTAAAACTCTCAAGGTATTGGCGTACAGGTTAGTAATACACACTTGTGTCTGTATTTCCCAAAAACAAAGTCAAGAAACACGGTGGCACTCCATCAAAAACAGCAAAATAATCATCTCGCGTGTTAATTTTTTTGAGTACATTTATTTGCAACCAATAGGCTGACAAATCTGCTGACGCATTTCGACAGTGAATTTCAGTTTTAAAGGTGCATCAAGAAATATTTAACCACCAGGGGGCAGAAAGACTTCATGTCAAGGGCCCGTTTCACAAAAGTGATTTCTCATCAGTGCTTACTCACCAAATGGCAGATGAATCCTGCAGTGGGCTCACATGCTAATATATGAGTCGCGAGTATGCTGTTTGTTTTGATTACTGATATGTGTCAAACTGGGCAAGAAAAAATTATCTCATGTTGCAAATCCCAGCTGGCGTATTGTAAATTTTGTGAGCGTGTCCCTGGCTTACAAACATGGCTCTGAGATCCATCCATCCATTTAATGCTGCTGTGTACAGTTGATGTTGGAAACAAACTCCCAGGTTAGACAAACATATTTGGAAGAGAAAGCAAAGGTGAATGATAAAATTAATATTTGAACGGTCTGATATATCTAGAGCCCGATATGTCCAATATTAACAGCTGATATTAGCTTATTTTGGTATCAGTATATATGTTAGCCTATCAGTAACAAGAAATGTCAAACATATGTTGCCTTCATTACATAGTTTCTTCACCAGAGACCACTGTCAAGTTTATTTTTATTCTGTAAAATTTCACTTTGCTTCTTATTTATTTATTTCCTAGTTTACAGTAACGGGTTATAAAAAGGGTTACCGTATCCAAAATGTATGTTTGTTATGTGTTTATGGGGGGAAAAGGACAAATATTGGCCAAGCTATTGTTATCAGACATCAGTGTCGACCTCAAAAAACCAGTATCCAGAAGGCCTTCCTGCTCCAGCTTTGACCTACTGTACTTTCTGTAGTCGTGTGCACAGCTTTCCTGTGCAGTGAGGAATTATTAGTGACATTTCAGGTGCGCTCACTTTCAGTTTGACCTCCAAATAAAGTGGTTTAGATAATCTGTATAAACCGTTTGTTTCTGATCGTCTGACTGCTTGTGTTTCGACCCGTCAAACTTCTTTTATTTGTGATTGTCAGTCACTGTCTTCCCACATCTCAGTAATTACCTTGGTGAGTACAGTGTTATCATGACTGAACAAAATAAGACCCAAGTTGTAATAAACTGGAATGATACTTAAAAACTGCATAGAGCTAGACAGTTGGGTATTAATATTAATTGGTTTCAGCACTAAAGCTACTTTTGCATCATTCATTCATCATTTAATTCAGTGTTTAAATCGAAGTGTTGCTTAAGCCTTAAGAGACTGATTGTTAGTTGTAACATTGTCTGTGTTTGTGTTCAGTGAGAAGCAGGCAGGTAGTATTCCAGATGAGCTGTTTGATGCTGCACTAGATCAAGGTGTTACCACTGTTAACTTCAGCAAGAACCAGCTGACCGCCATACCTCCCAGGTATACACGCAACCAATCCCACACAGCCACACTCATCGTCACTGTGTGACGAAGATCAAACATTTGTATCACAACAAAAGGCTGTTTGAGCACAGGTGATTGGCAGACTAACCACACGTGTGTTGTGTGTGCAGACTGGTGGAGTTCCAATCCTCAGTGTCAGATATCAATCTGGGTTTCAACAGACTGATCTGCTGTTCTCCTGACATCTGCAAGTTACTGCAGCTGATACATATCGACCTCAGGTACACACACACGGGCACACACCAACACACATCGATTTACAGTGCATTTCCAATTTAAGACTGCTCAGTTGAACTCAGTAATGCATACTGGCATTGTACAAAGTTCTGCTTACACAGTATTAACATGTAGGGCAGCAACGAATGATTATTTTGTTAATTAGTCTGCCCATTCATTTCTCATTTTTCTATAAAATGTCAGAAAACCGTGGAAAAAATGGCCATCCCACTTTCCCAGAGTCCAAGGTGACATCTTCACATGTCTTGTTTTGTCCAACAGTCCAAAACCCCATGATAAAAAAACTGAGAAAAGCTGCAATTGGCTCACATTGGAGATGGTGACACCACAATAATCATCAGACCACCGGTCTCCCTACATTTCTAGCTGTTATTTATGTGTGCTGCTTGCAGTTTGAATATCCACTAATATACTTTACATACAGAATGTAAGCAAATAAAAATGAAATGAGTTCCAACCTAATGTTCTTTCATTTTTAACTCTGCTTGGGTGCAGTCACATTGTATTACAACAGTAATTAATAAATGATGACATCAGGATCTACAGAGTTGATTAGAGTAGTGAGAAGTGGGAGTGACGTGAGTGTCTCATGATGATCGTTAACTACGCCACGGAGATAAACATTCAGCTGCACACCATCACTTGATATCGTTATTATCAAGCCATTACCAAACATTTACATAAAGGAGAATGATGTTTGAATACCAAAAAGGCGTTACTTTAACAGATAGATGAAGCCAGCGATGTTACAGATTCCGTGTCTGAAAAGATTAGGCTTAGCAACAGATAGGAATAGGATTTTAATATAGAACCAGTAAAGGGTTAATATTGTATTTATGTCCTGCATTTTTTTTTTTCAGGAATAACCAGCTGAGTGATTTACCATCTGAAATGAAGAACTTAACTAAACTATGCTCCATCGTCCTCAATTACAACAGGTAACTCACTGTTTCAGGACCAGTTCAACACGTCAGCTACTGCAGTTTCATTTTATCTGACAAACTGGAGCGTTTCAAGGTCTCTCAGGTCCCCTGCAGCATAATCAAAGTGTTTTCTTTGTCAAATCTTTCATGATGTTCGATCAGGCTCCTGGATGTTTTGCACTTGTGTGTGTGCGTATGTGCGTGTGTGTGTGTGTGTGTGTGTGTGTGTTTCTTCCTCTCGTCTTAGTTCCTCCCAAAGGGGATGTGAGAGAGATGAGGGGCAGATACTAGTTGTATTCACCAAATGAAACATCCCTGCTCACTCCAGTGCTCAGTGTCATTTTAAGCAGTTACTGGTGACACACAGCATATCAGCTGTTCCATAATGTGTAGGAAGAAACACCTGATGCCTGCTGCCCCAATAATAGATCTATTGCGACATCTAGGTGTCACAGCATGTGACTGATGTGAATAGATGATTAATATGCATTTATTATTGGAAAAACACAGAAGGGGGGGCAATAAAAACAAAGGCTCTGCTGATATTACAGAACTAAAAGGACACATTTTTTGAGAGGCCTCCATATTTTCCCTGATATTAACTTGGAACGGAAAAGAAGAAGAATAGTGTAATCTAATCATTTTAGTTTTAGGAATGAGCATGAATGACTATAGAGCCGCAGTTGTTACTGTTACTCCTTTCCATGGGTACTTTCCCTAAACTACAGTATTGCAATAATAGTAATATTAAAGTTATGCTGTTTCCACAGCAGCCCGGCCGTACTTTTCATTAGCCCGTCAGATCAGCTGACCAAACAAACAGTCCGGGAAAAAACACTTCTGTATAGAATACACCTGTGGTTCCTCGCCTCCTCTGAGGGATTGGATCATCCTTGATGATGGCAGACCTCGATCAATTTCCGGGTGACGGGCCAGGGGAGCGAGGATGGAAGGATGCAGAATTAGCTGAATGGAAAGCACCTATAGTGAATCAGTCAGCTGGACTGTCTCCTACACTTTGTACACTCAGTCTTTGAACTGATCACAGGTTCAAGTCGTTCCCTGAAGTCCTCTATCAGATAGTTTCCTTGGAGACGGTGTTGCTTGGTAACAACCAGGTGGGCGGAGTGGACCCTTGTCGTCTGATGAAGTTGGTTCATCTGTCAACACTGGATCTGTCAAACAATGACCTGCTGAACATCCCTCCTGAACTGGGCCTGTGTACCAGCCTCAGGTATGGAGCACACCTGAGCAAAGAAACAAAAGTCTGCACACTGTCCTGTCTCCCAACATGCCTTTGTGTCTAAACTCCTTCACTGCAGCACACCACCAGCTGCTGTCTCCACAGTTTATGTGATAGAGGAAAATAGCACTGGTACTGTTCAGTATTTTCCCTGTGCGATGTTCACTACATTCTAGGAGTCATATTATGATCATGAAATGTAACTGTTCAGTTGGTAGTTCCTTAAGTTTCCCCTCAGAGACCTACAAAGAAAAGTAGAATGAAGTCATTCAGCTGCATTTTAAGTGCAGCAAGTTCCTAATCCAGCAAATTTGAGTTTTAAAAAACTGGTGAAAATTGGATTAAATAAATCAGTAATTGTCAAATCTGGGTGAAAATCCCATATCCTCTATAAACTGAAGTCTGTGTTGTCCCTTAGGTGTCTCAGCCTGGAGGGGAATCCTTTCCGCACGCCCAGAGCAGCCATCGTGGCCAAAGGAACGGATGCAGTGTTGGAGTACCTCCGCAGCCGCATACCTACATGACCCCTGACTTCAGCTGAGACAGCGCCACCACCATGATCACCACAGATCTTTTTGAGGCTTGCAAAATCCTGGTTTGTTTGGTTTTTTTTTTAAATCAGTGTTGACATTTAAATGAATCAGCAACAACCTGATTGTTCTAAATCTGAATTTCAGTGTTGCTCCAGTGATCTGGTTTGTGTTAGATGGATGTGCTCACAGTCTGAATGTGATGAATATTTCTAGACAATCAGATTCGAAGTGTGACTGAAAAGGCACTTTGCTTAATAAAGTTGTTGCTAAGAATTATAAGGAGTGGTGTGAATTTGTGTAGTAGCAACAGATCATGGCCCAGTCCAAGCTCTGTAAGAAGTACTTTTCACAACGTCAGTCACAAAGTGCTTCTCAGAACACAAGCCCATTAAAACAACACAACAAGTGTAAGCAGCTATAAAACAAATTTTGTCAGCTAATTAACAGTTAAAACACTTAAACGTGTTTT
>LKNJ01008688.1:0-16299 GCA_002120245.1 Maccullochella peelii | reverse complement strand
CCGAACCAAGGGGAAAACGCTCCAAGTTTACAGACTCATCAACTGATTTGGATCAGAGCAAACCAACTATAGGTGTGAAAATGCCCTTACCTTGATTCTCCTCCACTGCATTGGGGTTGAAGCAGAAATCTCAGAGATGGATATCTCAAAACCTGGACAGATAAAACCAAAACCATCTGCATGAGGGGAGAGAGAAAATGTTTTTCTGAATTTGGGTGAATTGACCCCTTAAAATGCAGTAGTGTTCTCTCAGTCAAACCCCTAGTATTTTGTATTCATGCTTGGTTGGGACCCATAAGATGCTGTAGGGAGTTGGTTTTCTACAGCTGACTGAAAATGTTCCACGTTCCTCTCTGCTACCTCTACTGCTTGCCTTAAACATGGAGTCTATGTGTGTGTGTTTTTATGAGTGTGTGTGATTGCCCACCTAGGGCGAAGGAGATGACGGGGAGAGATCTTTTCAGAATACAGTACAAAAAGTACAGAGCCATGTATATGAATATAGACAAGCCATGTGAAGAGCACTCTAATTGCTTTAAAGTTAGTTTCTCCTTGAATTGTGTGTCTTGCAGGCAAGGCTTCAATCAAAATAGTAGGATTATTGTCAAGTATTGCTTTGAAGTGTCGCCCTGAAATACATGTCAACAGATATAAGCATGTATTGCTGAAATGGTTGTGCAGACAAAGACTGCAGACTTTTGGTGAGGGCATTTGCATTTGTCGATAGCAGAGAGGATGATGGCAACGACATTTGACAATAATCCACTGAGGGAGAAGAGCGTGCGATTTTCTTTTCACGACTCTGTGGTAGAGTCCAATTACCTTCTGTTTGTCTGATGCAGATATTTTCTCATTCAAAAGCCAATACACAGCCATAAGATAATGGCCAGCTCAGTGTCGAGCTGCTGCCACCTCTCCTCTATAAAAGGTTTTTGTCAATACACTGACGCAGTCAAATGGAGGCCTCAACTCCTCCAGCTCATAATTCATTCTGATGTCAAATCAATGGCTTTAATGATGTGTATACAGGCCGACATGTATGGATTTGTGTGCAAACTAATGTGCATGTGTGTGTTGATAGTATTACAGAAAGTGGCTGCAATGCTGTTCTGTGTGAGAACAGAGTAGGTTAGCAAGTCGGCTACTTAGATGATGGAACCGCTACTCCAGGTCCTCGTAGCCCAGGGCTAAAGAAGGATGAGAGACACAGACAAAGTGTTTATGTCAATAGCTTCCAGTTATAACCTCAATAATGAGGTAAAAAGTCTCCCAGCACCCAAATCTGGAGCCTTGAGGTCTTTTAAATTCTCTCAAAGTATTCACAGCTTTCCGTTTTTTTTTAAATGACTGGAAATTATCAAATGGTCACCAGGGCCTTTATTTATCTCTATTGCAAAAGGAATGCAGCTTTTTATTTGAAATAGCCTTATATTAAATACAGGCCTTTTATCCATAATTCCGAAATACTAAAAATATTTTAGTTAGGCATCTCCCTGTTTTCTTATCTGCTCCCATTTTAATTTGCTGCTGTCTTGATTAATTCAGTATAATGGAAATTCCCACTGTGCTAATTCCATCAACAGTCATAATCAGCACTCTCATGTTCTCTTTTTAACACCTTTTCATTCACTAATTACTTCCAGTCGTTTTAACTTTTCTCAACCAGTGTGAAGCCACTGTTAATGAACTCAACACTTGCTACACAAATGTTTCACATAGAAAGTCTTCCAGTGGCTCAAAATGCCTACTCCATCAGTAGAAAGAACGGCAAAGTAGATGCAATAGGAATTAAGTATTGATGAATTATTTCATTAAGTGTAGGCCACTACTGTGTTTTCTATTATTTGAGACTTTTTAGATACCATTTAAGAATGATAGACTAGGTAAACGGTTTAATGAGTGACTTAACAGCAGGGGAGAATCTTGTTTTTGCTGACTTCCTGTGATTTCATGTCTCAACTAACTACAGTGATGGAGAATTGTACTCCAGGGTGTGTGAGTACACTGTGACATTGCTCTTGGGCGTGGTTACAGGTGCAACAGAGCTCACTTCTATCGAAGGCCATTTGCGCAAATAACGTTAGAGAGTTTGTGTTTTAGACAACACGAAAATGTCCATTAATTGCTTGTATAAATGCACTATATTTTTATGCGTTAACACAACAAAAATTGAGAGATTTTCTGTGCCGTCACATTTTGCCGCAAATGAGACAACGGGCCAAAAATGGTCCATCAGTACTCCAGATCTGTTTAGCTGGCCATCTGACCTGAAAAGATGCCTACAACCCCAGAACAGGTTCAGGTTATCAGGTTATGTATTTGATCCCTTTCAGACTGCAAGTTTGCTGAGCCCATGTGTTGAGTAATAAGTCTGCTGAACCTGTTGATCCCTCTGGCTGTTGGCAGTGGTCCACTAATAAAAAAACTGGGCTTCCGGTTTGTCCAGACAATTAAACCGTTCAATTAAATCCTGCTTTAGAACTGCTGATTGCAAACATCATTGGCCCACAGATGTACAATAATTTTATTAATGTTGGGGTGTTTACCATAGCAACTAGGGAGCAAGTTTGTTTTAATTGTCTGATAACGGCATCTCCCACAGTCAGAGTTGAATTGTCTCTTTAGGTGGGCTTTCCCTTTTGCTCCAGATGAGACTGCTTTACCTTTTCTGTTGGCTGGTACTCTTCATAATACTCATGTCCAGACATCATCTCCACTTCTGTCTCACTGAGATTTATTACTAGGTTAAACCTGTTTTCCAGTTGTAATTTTGGAGTTGACTGGTCCGTGTTTATGCCCACCTTTGGCTGTCTACCAGATGTCCGGAGTCGAAGTTGGGCTGAATCCGTAAATGTTGCCCTCTGTGGGAGTCTTGCACTTATCTTTCGGTTTAGCCCCCAGGTTATCTCAGCAGGTAGAAATCCCATTCACAGCACATGACTTCACAGGTTTTGTTTCTGGGAGTCCTGGGAAAGTGATGGTGTCATTTAGAGATTGGTGTCCATTTAAACCTCTTTTGAGTTGAATTCTGATGAACTAACTTGTTGGCAGAAGACATTGGCAAATTGTTACATTAACAGTTTATAACTGTATGCATTGCAGTAAACTATGAAAAGCTTTCTTCTGCAAATTATAAAATCGACTGTAAATTGCAGACATATGCTATAAATAACTTTAATCTCAATGGTCTAGTATTGAGATTAAAAAAACCTAAATCCCCTAAGCTTCAAATATCTTAGAAAGCAAGCAAAACATGACATACTTTGTGTAAACCTATTAATGAGAATATCCTGAGCTGCCTCACAAACCAAATGAGTCTGAACATACATAACTGCTTTGCAAACTACTGTGCAAAAGCTTTGTTAAATGAAACAAAAACACTCTAAGAGCACTATGGAACAGATTGCAGGATAATGTGATTTGTAATGCCTTCAAATGTCACATTTTAATTGGCAGAGTGTTGGCATCCAGGTGTCCAGACTTACAGCTCACTGAGTGAGAGACAGATGAGAGTAGAAATTGAGCACAGAGAGAGGGAGAGATAAAGAGAAATGAAACAATAGAATGGCAGAGAGAAACGTTTTAAACAAGAAGGGAAGTCTAGCTAACCTTTTATGAAGTGCCACTCAAAATCCGACAAGTTCTTCAAAAGAGTGGCGGCATGACGATTCACTGTGAGAGCCTTCTTTGGGACGACCTTGGCTGTCTTCTTAGACACGACTTTTCCTCAGCTGGCCTTTGTTCCCCTTTGGAGTTATTCCCAATGAAGCACCTAAAAAGAATATAGCCTGGAATTGCAAATATCCTTGCAGCAACCTAGAGCTTACAAACACACTTGGATTGATCTGAGAGATCTTACAAAACAAATGATTTTGCAATGCAATATGCAGTAACCAATGGGTATTTTGCGGCTCAGCCAAAGTATCTGCCATTTTGGTTGTTTGCATCAATTTCCATTGTTGTGTGCTTAAGATAATAGGAAGTGCAAGTGGGATAAGTGGGGTTTGTTTATCAGGCCGGTCTAACATTAGCATTCACTGACTTGAGTGTAGATGTACTTAAGAGAAAGCAGTCATACAAAAATAATGTTTAAAATATTCTTCTAAAGACACACTAGCCTACATGAAAATGCTCTCTTGTGCCTTCCATGTGCTTGCTAGGATTATACCAATATAATATCTGCAAAATTAAACCCAGCTCTCTAATTAGGTAACCAGATGCACGTACATATTGTTTTTTTTTTTTTTTTATTCCATAGAGCTGGATGATGATTGATTACGTTATGTTGATGGTTGCATGTGGCTTCTGTCCATTACTGATGTGAAAATGGAAATACCGCGTTGCAACGTCAAATCTAACGGTAGCCTACCATTAATGTCCGTCCTTGTTTTTTAGTTCCAAAAAGCATCAACATTTACAGGATTTCACCTTATTTAGGAAGAATGATCATTACTATTAGTCTTTGTACAGGTTTTAATAATCACAAGGTGAGTTCCCAGCTTTAACTACCTGGTAGTGAATTTAGGAATGTCCTTGCATAGAATATTAGAATTATAGGAATTTTAAATGATCAGCAGTATCAAAGGCTAGATCTCGTGTTCGCATTCAATATTATTCTCTCTGTTCACTGATCTTCCTGTCTGTCTGCGTCTCACCACATGTTGAGACACATGGATTGTCTTTAGCTGGAGGCAAGGCGATCTTCACACAACAGACAGTATACATTCATCTAGTTACTCTGCCAATAATCACACTGGGTTGTCTGATCCTCATGCTTCCAGATTTCTACCTCAGAGGACCAAAGTGATGCTGATGAGGTGGATGGTAATAAATTGCCAACATTTGCTGACATTTAGCCGCTGTGTTTGGCTAACCACACTGCCAAAATTAATATTAGCACTTGGCTTTTTTTCTATATTGCAGCAATGATTTGCTTACAGGATTTCTCCATTACACCCTGAAAATGAGATAAATCAAAGTTGTGGGAGCTGCCATCAGTGACCATCAAACTTGCCTCTGTTTCCCACCAAACAAGCTGTATTCTTGATCACAGACATTGTTTCTTAAAATTGACATGGTAATTTGTTACGCATTAGGAAATGTAATTATACATAGCACTGTGTTACTGCAAGCAGTTGAAGGGGGCCGAGTTTAGTGAAGTATTCAGTTTGTCTGTGATCATTCCGATGTGTGTGTGTGAAGCCGCCGTGGGCCTCTCTGGTTGCATTTGAGCATCATTCTCCCCAAAAGCATCTTAATTTGAATCCTCTGAACCAATCACCATCACTTACAAGCTCTCCAAACACACCACCGGATCAATTATGCATGGAAGCTCAATGGGCCAAATGAGAGTTCCAAATCTCTCTCTAATAGAAATAATTTGTTATTTACAAGTTCAAATATCATCCCTGTGATTCTCTGCTGTAGAAAAGACCAAGGCCCTGCTGTTGATGCTAATTCTTTGTATTGGGTTGCCAGTGGGAGGGCAGGCATTTATTAGCATGAGGCATGAAGGAGTGTTCTTGGTTGCACAATATCCTGCCATCTTTTGATTTACTGTCACAATCAAAGGAAATTAAACATTGCCAAAGCTAACAAAGTGCCATCCTGCCTGAAAGTGTGTTTGGGTGTGTGTTAAGGAAATCCATATCATTTCTTTGGTGGCAGACAGCTCTTGTTTTCACCAAGTTTGAGTTAGGGTAGTTTATTTTGCTTTTAGAATGGTCTAATGGGAGCAGACAGCTGCATAAACAAAGACTGACTAGATGTGGAACTTAAAAGATAGATGTGCATTTTTGTACTTTTCACTAACTGCTAGCCTGGGTGCGACTGGACCTTTCACACCCAGACACTCGGCCACTGAACGTCAACAATGTAGGTACAACGTGTATGTTTTCCTGAGTGTCAGCTGAGTGCTCTTTCCACTTCTCTTGACGTGGTGCTCTGCAGACACACCTGCAGGTTCTTCTCTGCTACAGCTGCTGATTCGACTCTGTAATGGATGGGACTTGAAATGGAGCAAAGTACAATGCTGCATAATGCATTTCAGCACTAATCTTGGTCCATAAACATTACAGAGAGTGCAAAAGACACACTTTACTTGGCTTTAGTTGACGGAGGCGTCCACACACACCTTTCCAAAACCTTTCATGTCTGTTGAGTTTTGCCTCGTTCACTTCGCTCTACAATTTCACATCTACTACAAATTAAAATGTCCATAAAGTTGCAACAGCTTGCTTTGTTGTCCCACAGTATTTGCATTCCGCTTCACGGAGTTGAACTTTTTCCCCCTCAATTACACCGTGGCCTCTCTCCTCCTGAGTTATTTTAAAGGATCAGTTCACCCAAATAAGTACTAAAATTACTACTTTTTCAATAACCTCTTGTGGTATCAATCCATGTAGATAGTTTTGGATTTTTTTTTGGTCCAAATTTTGTAGGTGAACAGAATTTTACTTGTGGTGCCCATATAATTTTAAAAATGAAACATCTCTTTCCAGAATCAGTACCCAATACCATACAGGTGAATAGATAATCCACATAATAAGCTATGTACAATTTTCATGGGGATATTTTCAATTGTAAAAATAGTCCCTATGAAAACTGTCCACAATGTGAGGTCTGTTGAAATTTTTACTCCCACTGAATTGTGGTGGAGACAGATATCTTGTCTGGCATATTGTAGGCTTACCTCCGCTAAAATTATACATCTTAAACACCCCCCGTCCCCATCACCAAAAAGGCTCAACTTAGATGATAGGGTCACAGTATATCATTATGATGCTTTTTCACAAGGTATTTTTAGACATGACTTTCACTTGCTCTCACACGAGCACAAACCCACACACAGAGCTGACACACTTCAAAAAGAGAACTTCCAATCCAATCTGTCTGAAGTGCTTACTTAAAAACTCCGCCTCTGTAATTACAGATGTACAGTAGATGAAGCCCTCAATCATGTGGCTGGTCAAGGACTGCAGGGAGCCTTCAGAGGCTGCTCCCATAGCTACTGTACATTACACACATATACATACTGACTGTGGTGTATGCCAGAGATGGGAATATATACCGAGCAGTGAGGAAAAACAGCTGAGATATTCAAGTAATTTCTCCCATATGTCTTAAAAGTCACTGGCAGCTATCAAACATTATGCTCTGAGTGGGATCGATGTGTTGACATTGGCCTCGATGGTTGGCAGCTGTACGTAATTGCATTCATACAAACTGTATGTGAGTTGCTTGTTTGAATCGCAAACATTCTTGTCATAGTTTACACTTTTGGCAAATCCAGTTGACCCTGGCCTAATGGCTCCATTTTATTTTTTATTTTTTGCCCAATCACAGCCATCACATTGATCAAACAAGCCTTTAAATGAACCGATGGCCAGACCACTGGCTATAGTGGTATTAGTCTCACACAGCAGCACCAAATACATGGACCTTTAATACAAATGGATACAAAAGTAGAGAGATAACGCTCAACTTTGGCTATCAGAAATAATCAATATTTATACTAAACAACAGAATTTAACTCGCATTAAATTCACCTCGGGGCACCACCCTTGAAAAAGGGGAAAAAGATAGCTAATTAATTCAGTCTAAAGGTCTACAGAGTTCTTGATTCATGCACACTGAACTTAATACTTGATTACTATGTGGTTTGTGTGTATTAAGTTCTTTATAAATGAAAGATTTATTAAACTACTAACTACACATACAACTATAACTACCAGACAGACAGAATCAAATCAAATGAATACACAGCGATGAACAATGAATAAACGTATGAATGAAATTCTGAATACAATGACAGACAATTAATGCATGAAAAGAGGACCATTGTATACCGGATGATGCAGTGAATGATTATTATTTAGGCAAGTTGTGTTAACTCATGGAAACACAGGGGATCACTAAGTGGATNATGAATGAAATTCTGAATACAATGACAGACAATTAATGCATGAAAAGAGGACCATTGTATATCGGATGACGCAGTGAATGATTGTCTTGGCAAGCTGCGTTAACTCATGTAAACACAGGAAACCACCAAGTGGATCAAACTTATTGACCAGTGAAATCACCTTAATGCATCGTTCAGCAGCTGAGAGGTTATTGGGAAGCAGAGTGAAGTATTTTACGATTCTTTATCATGACTATATTGAAGGGAGATCCTATTCCTGATCCAACGCTAAATTACTTCAGGTAATCTATAGCATCAACGCCAATATCACAGGAAAAGTAAAGTTCCACCTGGTGCTTCAGATAGCCAGGGCAGAAGTCTCTCTGGGGGGGAGGAGGGAGACGTTTCACCTGTGGGCTGCTCGCCTTTTCGTCCAAGACGAGGCAGGTAACAGTTAATCAGCAAGAGTGGTGTAAGAGTCACAAGAGCCAAGAGAAGAGAGGGATCTTAGGGTGTCTTCTTGTCTTATAGTCTTCTGTAAAGGGGGCGGCGATGTCCGACGTCAACGGCGTGAAACTTTACTCCACCCACCCTAGATCTATTATATCTCAACTATTTTCTTTGTTCCAATTTCTTTTCTAAAGACTTAATTTAGGTAATAAAGTCTATCACATGTCTAATGCTTCCATATTTAATAGTGTGGCATTCTCTGCTGCTGAACGATACCAAACACCACAAGACAATCACAGACAGTGTTAAACCAGGTTTAAATGGCAATTATAAACATGTTATTATAACAATACACATACATATTTACCGTATATGTCTGTGTATACACAGTATATGCATATGTGTACCTATATGCACAGCAAATGAATGAATAAACTCAAGATCGACCAGGGTTCCTTTGATCACAGAGAGGTCTTTGTCTTTCTCCTAAGAGGAAAAGAAAACAAGCACGTGTGTGGGGAAAAAAACGTAATATTTTGTGCATGTAAACGTAGTCAATCAGGCATAATGATCAGTACAGAAGGCAATGTTAAATGCTGAGTACTGCTGAAATAGTTAATCATAGAAATCCATTATATCACACAGGCTTCAGGATGAGTCTGCTGAGCACCAGTGAGCCTTAACTACTGTTGGCCACGCGTTCCTAAATGATCCCGAGGCAACACCACAGGTTAGAGATCACATCAGCAGTGAAATCCTGCGTCCCCTGCTTATGGCTCTCTGTGCTCTCTCAACTCACTCAGCAGAGGAGGAGGATTTACAGTTCTACTATAGACAATCATTTAAAAAAAGGAAAAAAAGAACACCTCCGAATACAGGGAGCTTCTGCCCTGCAGGGGCCTCTTAACAAAGGAAAGGAACTTTGGCTGAGTGTTGACCACAGGCCCCCCAGCCTCTTAAGCACTTACCTGCGGCCGAACGATTAGTGCAATTGAATACTTGTCATTGTCTAACAGAAAGCAAGCTCCATTCATTCTCCCATATTAACCTGTTTTTCACACAATGACAGAAAGAAAGAGAGAGATGAGTGGGGCAGGAGGCCAGGCCTGATAAGAAACAGCAGTCGGTGTAATATCTCACAGGAAAAGACAGCTCTGATTGGATTAGGAGCTCCAACAGGGTCTGTCTGCTTAAAAAGATATTTGTCCCTTGTTGCAGTTTCAATAAAACTCCCTAACACAGTGAGGCCAGGTGAGGCTTTGCTCTCAGATAAATGTAGTCACTGCTCTGCTCCAAATAGAGAAACATGTATACTGGATGCGACTTTGTTTCAGGTGCACTGATCAAAACTCAGACCAGGGGTGAATACAGAAACCAGTCTTCTGAATAATATGACTGTTTGGATCTCTCCCAGCATTGTGTGCACAGGGCAGTGGACTGATGTGGTCTGATTGAGATACATATTTTCTGCTGATTATCACAATTTCTAGTTGTGAACATTTTAAAGCCAATATAAAACATTTAGTGTGTTCTTCAGAGCCTTGTCAGGGTGTTTAAAAACCCTCCGAAACAACATTTATAGGATCATTGGACACAAAAACTCCCCACTGAATCTCAGAGTGCAAGCCCATTTTGTTGATGTACTTGCTCATTAGTCTGTCTTGCACTCTGTTCTTATGTCAGAGTGGTCAGAGATAAACCTCCATCATAATAACACAGAGGCTGGAGGTTTGGTTTTAGAAGTGGGAGGACAGATTAATGTCAGCTGCAGTCAGGGGTTCCTTTGCCTCACCCAAAGAGATTCATCTGTAACAGCCTATGTTAAAGGGGTGCTCCAGCAACTTAGTATTATATATATATATATNNNNATATACACACACACATACATACAGTTGTGAGACTCACAAGAGACAAGTTTAAATAGCAGTTAAAATCAAAGCAGCAGAGGCTGAGAAATCCTCCTTAAGTACCTAGTATGGGTCAAGCTCCAAAACATCCGCATCGTTCAAACTCCACACCTACAGTTTGTGTTCTGTTATTTATTTTGTTTCTCAAGGCCAAGCTTAGATAACTTGGATAACTAGTTAACTGACCCTGTGTAAAAACCAACATGTCCTCATACCTAAACGACAGAATAGGTTGTTTGCCAGTTACTCCAAAAACGACATTTATGACCGTTGGAGAGTACCAGCGACAGGCATACTGGACCTCCGTCATCATGGTAACAATAGTAACCACGTGGTTAATGTAAGTGAAATTACGTACTTCACGGTCTGGTAAAAACAATAGTTCTCCAGATACAGTATACACTGTATATAGAAATCAAATCTGTCTCCTAGAATTTGCATTTATATACTACAAATTTAGTTTGTCAAATACATTTAGTAATGAAAAGTAATTGCCTGGATTATGTTCTCCAGCAATGTTTTTTCTACTGTAGGAAGCGGTACAGTTACGTACCACACCCAAGTCGGGGAGGATGTTGGGGGAGATGGTGGGTGAAATGAATGATTGGAGTTGTACTAATTATAGCCTTGGATGACACTGGCAAATATGTAATAAACATCAAATCAAATCCCATAGATACCAGTCCAACACAAGTACAGCTCATCATCTTTCTGGGCAGGAGGTGTTATAAAAACCTTTGATATTCTAAATCCAGATGATTTGTCAGGTCCCTGTGGCAGAACTGTAGGAGCTGCCAACAAATCTCAACTCCGTGGTTTAGCCCATCATAACTTTTGCAGACTCTCTGTGGTATTAAATGTTTATATGTTGTCATGCACATTTCTCTGTATATCACTCTGTTTTTAATAAATGTATAATTTCAATCTACTCCAGCAAATGTCATTAATGCAACATACTGTAGACGACAAAGCATAACTAGAAGCAGGAGAAAGCAAACAGCATTACTAATTTAAATGATAGAATATATGAAAGAATAGGTCAACAGAAAATCACAGAAATTAATAATACCATTTATTATTATTATTATTTATTAATAATAATATTAACATGGACAAATAAAAAAATAAAAACATGATCAAGGTAAAAGTAGTATTGAAGAAATTGACAGGTAATAAAGTCATACTGAAACACTAAATAAATCATCTCACACCTGATCTCTACATTTAGCCCACAGAAGTAGAAATGCTGTGTCTGACAGCCTGCTGGGAATAATAGATAGGCAGAGAACAAACACTGGAGCTACAAGCAGTCCCTGTAAAATGAAAGATTTAGGGTCCACATATATAAAAGCTTGAGTGTCGTCTCTGGGAACAAAGTGTACAATGAGTGACTACAACAAAGCAAGGCTAATGATAAATGCCTCCACTTTGAAAATGGTGGTGTGCTGCACATGTAACCCTCCTATAGCTGCATTTGTTTTCATTTGCAGCACATTACATTTTTGCTCTCCTTGCTTTGTGGTGGCTTTCATCCCTCTTCCTCTCAGCTGGAGGCTCAAAGATGAGTGCAAGCAAGCGTTGAAAGAAAGATTTCGGCTGTGGCTCAGGATGTCTAGAAACACTTGTCCTTCTCATTTATTGCTCCACAACATTGTAAGCAAACGATAAGTTGAGCCATGTTTTCATCTCAGCTGTCAGGAGCTCTTAGCTCTGTGATATTCTGGAGGTAGGGTGGTTCACACCTGCTTTTTAGTTGTAATGGTTTGCCAAAAGAGACATGAAGCTCCTTCAGGCATTACATCCAGCGCTGAGGACACGGCGTGACTCTGCTCAGGGCTATCCATGTTGAATGTGTCTCAACTTTAGCAATGCCACTCATTACATTGGTGTCAGACAGAGAATAAAACAGCTGCACCTGGAGGGAAGTGAGCAGCCTTATGGAGCAGATTTATGGTGAGCAACCTTAGAGCAGCCTCCTCATTCTTTTCTTCTGCAGAGCCTTCTCAAGCAGAGCTCTCACGGTCATGTGCAGTACAAGGAGATTTGTCCATGTTACCTCAGGTTTCACTGCTAGTACCAATTAGATGGCTTGCAAACTACAGTACGTGTTGCATAGCATCAATAGTGATGTAAGGCTCTTTTAGCCCTTTCTCTCTGTGACACACTTGTGCTTGTGGTTTGAGAAAGGGGAAATGTTTTATCTTTGAAATCCTTTGAATGTCCTTGGAATTTAGACAGAAAACCAGTGTATATGTGAAGTCTGCTTGAGGCACACGCACAGAGTGCAGTGTCAATTAATACAATAAATATGTAATATGCTAAACATATCGGAGGTGGTCAACACTAACATTTCAGATTTGTCATGCAGAGGCATGGGAATAAAGCTAACCATTAGACATGGTTACAGGGCACCAAACAGATCTTCAAACAAATCTATCAGAACCCAGCTCTTTATTTTAACCACTTATTTGGAAGTGAAGGTATCTTTAGGAGTAATTTATTTTTCATTTTTCATTTTCATTGTACACAACCTGAATTGTTAATTGTTTTGAGATGTTTATCACCCTGGGCGGGTTGGATGGTTAAGCACACCTGTCATCATAGAGCCAAACAAACACTTCAACCTGGCAAGGATCCATATGGGATTGAAACGTTGTCCATTTTAGTGGACATAATTAGGAGAACTGGGAGGTTTTCCAGTGGGCCACTACACAAATTAGGCCGATGCAGTGAAAAATGAAAAACACACACGGAGCGAGACAGAGACTGCTGTGCTGTGATCAGGCCAGTCAAGTGGGCTGACCTGCCCTCTGTTGTTCTCCCTCGCGTCGGTCTCCCTGCCCCACCCAATCTGTGGATTCAGGACCACAGCTCCCAATAAAGTCCATCCATCATTTGGCTCTTTGAAAGCAGTTTGAGTGATGTGTACTCTGTGTAGGACCTTGTATTGTATTAGTTGAATGTTTGAGTTGTACGACATGGAGAATGTGTTACATTGTGCATACAGTTTAGTTTGCCAATTGATGTCTGATGTATATTGAAGAGAAAAGAGTTTGTAAATCTGATAGTAATTTTTTGTGTTGAAATGAACATAGTTTTAGTAGAAAGAGAGAAATGAAGTTGTAGAAGTTGAATATCGTTTTTTTTTTTTTTTTTTCTTTTTTTTTTTTAATGGTATGTATGTTTATTTGAGAAGGTCAAAGGTCATGAGAGAGCTGCCACTGAAAAGGTGCCCCAGGCTGGCTACTCTTCTCCGTTTCCATGCAGGGAAGTTGATGGGTTTCTTATTGATTTTAAACATACGGTTATGCCAGATAGGGGTGAGAGTAGAAGGAGATCGTTTGAGGTTAGTATGTCATGTGCATTCCGCCACGCAACGAGTGTGGTATTTATGGTGTTAAATTTGAAGCAGCTGTGGGTCTTGACTGATTTATCTATGACCTCAATATGTTGGATGGGGAGATTTTTTACAGATGGGTCTGTTAAATATCCAGAGTTGTTTGTCCAGTGTCAGATATACTGAAGCTGGTGGGAGAGGAAGTAGTGGTAAGAATTTGGTGCATTGAGCCCGCCAAATTGTTTGGGTTTTTGGAGTGTAGGTCTGTGTTTTGATCCTGGGTCTTTTGCCTTTCCAGTAAAATGTATTGACTGTGGAATGTAGGGAGGAGAACCAGCCCAGAGGTGGATTAACAGGAGTCATGGCAAATTGTTTATTTTTGGGAGTATTTTCTTTTTGACGGTAGAAATGCGGCCAATTAAAGAGAGTGGGAGTTTATCCCATCTATCCAGGTCTTCTTTGACGTTATGTAGTAATGTGCCAAATTTTAGTTTGAATATATCATTTGGGTTTGTTGAGACATGGATTCCGAGGTGTTTAATGGATTGAGTTGTGTGGTTATAGGGTAGGTCCCCAACCTCAGCATCCCAGTCAAAATGGCTTAGAGACAGAATCTCAGACTTAAACCAGTTAATGGAGTAGCCAGAGTGCCAGCTGTTAATCAGATTGTGGACTGACAGGAAGGAGGTTGAGGGATTTGTTCAATATAACAAGATGTCATCTGTATATAGACGGACTTTATGATTGGTTTTAATGCCTGAAATGCTGTCTAATGGCTGAGGCCAGTGGTTCTATGAAAAATTCAAAAAGGAAGTGTTATAGGCATCCTTGTGTAGTACCTCTGTTTAGGTTGAATGATTTAGATATTTGTCCATTGATGATTACAGATGCTGAGGTTGTGTTATATAGAATCTTAATCCAATTGAAGTAGGGGCCAAAGCCAAAAGTGGTTTAAGGATGTGAAGAGAAAAGGCCAGCTTTTTCAGCATCTGAAGTTAAAGTAATGGCAGGATGTTTATTCTTCCTATCTCTTTTGGTTTTATATAGATGAATTATGTTGAATTATCTAAGCATGTTTTCTGAGGAATGTCTCCGTTTGATGAAACCAGTCTCATACGGTTGCACAAGTGATGAAAGATTCCGGTCTTAATGCCAAAGCTTTGCTTATAATTTTAACATGAGTGTTTATTAAAGATATAGGGCAGTAGTTGGAGCAGTGTGTAGGGTCTTTGTTTGGTTTAAGGATAAGCGTAATCAAGGCAGTATTCATATGGGTATCCTACTGGGTATCCATCTAAACCTGGGGACTTTCTGCCAGAAAGCCTTTTTAACAACGTTGTGAAATGTTCACAGTTTGGTTAGGTTTAGGCACCAAAAGTACTTGGTTAGGTTTAGGAAAAGATCATGGTTTCGGGTTAAAATAATTTAAGTTTCACATGGGACATGAACAGCGGTGTCCTGAGTGAAAGTCCAGTGTTTGACCCATTCATCCCTCCCAACCTCCTTGCTACATGGACTTCTGTCACTTTCTGCCAAAAAGCCTTCTGGCAGAAAGCCTTGAAGGCAAACTTCTCCCATGTGTTCACTGTAACCATGATCACTATAAGTGGTTTCCACCTTTTTCTATACTACTACTACTACTACTACTACTACTACTAATAATAATAATAATAATAATAATTAATAATAAAAAAGTCAGGTAGACTGCTGGCAGCATGTCCGCCCCGTCCACTGGACTGACTGGGGCACCATCCAGGAGCTCCACAATGCGTCATCAATCATATTATTAACTTTTGTAATTATTAGTATGAATTTAATTTAATTTAATTTACATGTTTCCAACATTGTCATTTGTTCTGGGGCCTCCCGGGCAGTTGCCCCCTTGGTAACTGGGACCATCACTCAGTAGGTGAAATAATAATGGTTATAAAAATACAGCAAAAAAACACAAGCAGCGGCAAAATGGCCCAATATGTGCGACCATGTGAGTTAGTCTTCAGCCTCTTTGACTTGTTCGAGCATCGCTAACAAATATCTATCATGTTTATGATTTCTGCTTCCCTTCACTTCATCATCATGCTATTTCCATTTCTTGTAAGTTTAACTCAGAGTGTATTTTCGACCAACTGCAAGGACTCTTAAGGGCATGATAAATTTTAGTTTCACTCTCTAAACACATTTTCCTGTTAGGGTGGCAGATGGAGTTCGGAGGAAATGCTGAGAAGTGGTGGCTGGAGTTTTCATCTCCTGCAGAGGGGAGTGGAAAAAAGTGAAGAGTGAAAGGGCTTTATTATGGAGCTGCTGTGAGCGTGCTGTTAACTGCTTTTTGGGAAGCTTCCTAGTTGGAGCACGGGCCAGTGCACCACTCCTCAAAGTCCCTGTACTTCTGCTGCTGGGACCGAACGGATGGATGGATGGATGGGTGGAATGACTGCATATCTGTCAGGGCTGCTGTCAGTGTAAGTGGTTAAGTGCATAAATGTGGATAAAAGTGTGTAAAGTGCAATCAAGTGAGTGTTAAGCCGATGGGTAAAGGAAAATCCAAAAGAAAGAAAGAAAAACCTTTTTAAAAAAAAAAAAAGAAGAAAAGACATAGAGGTGTACCTGCCTAAGGAGATTGTGGGACAAAATTAGGTTTTAAATTACTTCAAAAACTTTTAAGCTTCACTTTGGAACTACAGTATGTAAATAAAATTAAAAAA
>LKNJ01008686.1:0-14899 GCA_002120245.1 Maccullochella peelii | reverse complement strand
CAGGAAGTCAAGCAAAACACAAAATCAGTCCTACAAAATAAAACCAAGAAAATCACAGAACACACAAGTATGACAATTACATGGAATTCTAAGTTTAGATGTGTTGTTCAGTGGGAAATCCAGACCTCACCGTGGCCCACAGACAAAAGGTCAAAGGGGTCTCCAAAATCATTAGGACGCATGCTTCCTCTGGACCGCAGTGCTGAATGAACATATCAACTTTAGGTCTATTAATTCTGTTCAGGGAGCATGCTCATGAAATCAAGATGTGATGCCAAGGTGTGATGAGGAGATAAGGAACTGAGACTCTCATCCACATGACAGGACTGTCAGAATGAAACTAGAACCAGAGCTGACATTTAGCTCCTGATTAAAGCACTATATGGTCATTCTGCTATATTTTGTGCAGTTTATGGTCATTCTCATTCATTTGTTAGTAAAGACAATTATCTGTTTCCATTATTGCCTTCAGCTTTCCCAGTCACACCTCTCACTCAGACCTTTATAGAGAGTCTTCACATTTACCACCACTGCTTCAATCGTCTCTGGCTACCAGCTCTCGTCTCTATAGAAATCCTTATGGTGGAAACTTCCCCGAAGCTTCAAATCTGGAGTTAGACATCCACAGTTACTAACTCCTCAATATTGTTATATAACACTTGGTGTGCTGTCTAAGGCCATGCTGACCTCACTGCCTATAAATCCAGTAGGCTTCCAGCAACTATAAAGATCTCATCTCTCACTCCTGGCTTTATTGTCCCTCTGCTTTGTGGGCTGAATGTAAAAGAAGTGTCAAATAAAAGCTCAGACTGTGAAGTGCAAGTTATTATTATCATTAAAAAAATTAAAAATTAAGACCTGTCCCCAAACCAAAAAATTAACACAAGAGATAACAATTGACCATGAAATATTTTATTGTAAGAAAAGAATATTCTACATAAATATTGTTTAGGTAAATTCCATTATAATATACCAATCATAGCACACACGATTGTATCTTCCACAGTGTGAGAGCACCAAACTGTTCTGAGAGCTGTGACACTGTGAACCTCACCAAAAACAAATTTCACTGAATCTGGTCATGTGGTCATTAAGCATGGTTTAGGGGATTTCCCATTTCTTCATTCTGGCTGTTTGTAAAATATAATGGCACTCTGACATACAAATTGTCATTTAGAACAATATAGATGGCAGGTAGTGCCAGGTGTTTAGTATTGTGTCCATCCCTGTAACTTTGAATGGGTAAAGGCCTCAGTCTGCTTCTAACAAAGTGCTTGTTGGATCGTCTGACAGCATCTGAAACCCCCTTTTTTGGAGGTGGAATCGGGGTCTGACAATATTTGGAACCTTCCGAAACAGACTGTCAGACGAATCTGACATTCATACCCACTTCACACAGTGTAGGTGTGTGATGGTGTGAAAGTAGGCAGGGTTTGAACTTGTCTCTCAAGCCATCTTTTTTTCATCCTACACACAAACTACTTTTCTTGTGTACAACCAGTGCAACGTCATGAATGTCTTTGACGAGAGACTGAAAATGTGTCGCCATTATCCCCATTTGTATGACTCATTCCATTGAGACTACAAAGACTCACAAAAGACACTGAATTGTGTGTCAATTGTTAAATCTTTAAAAGCATTTCCTGTTTGCTGTTGGCCACCATGTTGTTGAAAAAAGGAAACGGATATGCACTGGTGGTACACTACTAAATGACAAATTACCCTTTCAGGGCCCTTTCAGACATGCACCCTTTTACATTAATCTGTTGGCAATTTGAAACGTCGGTCTCATTTTTGAATAAGCACCTTGGTCACTTTTACCTAAAAGTCATGATGGCAATCTTACTAGGTCAGACCTGCAACATTTCTGTATCACTTGCAACATGGCACAAGTCTGAATTGACTGCTGTCAGATTAACGTAAAGCCTGCAGCAGCACAAGGTGAAACATGCAGAGAGAGAGATTAAATGTGCATCTTGTTCAGCCTTCTAAAATCCCTGAAATAAATGTATTATCTCAATCTTATGTGCCAAATTGGTTTAATAAACTATGAAACAGTGAAAGAGCAAATCTTAAGTTGTTGAGGAGATTTTTCTCAGATCAGATCGGTCCTTAAAAACTGTTTATCGCTTGTGATGTGTCAGGAGCAGAAGAGGGTAAAAACCCTCTTACAAGCACAGTAATAATCTGACCAACAGTATCTCCCTATGTTTTTCAATATAATTTGTGCCAACTGCATTGACAAATAAAAGCTAAATATCTAGCAAAGTGCCTTACATACAGTATGTGAGAAAAGAGGAATTAAACAAGAGTCCCAACTTGTTCTGTCTTTCAATGCTTGTGCGCTGTCAGATATTATAAAACAGGCAGCAGAATTCGCTCTCTGATAACGTTAAATGATGAAATGTATTAGTGGACATACTCGGAGAAGCAGGCGCGAAAGAATAGAAAATACTCTTCGTCCTTGCTTGCTGTCATAACATTTTTAAATCATCGCTGCTCTCTCTCTCGCACACCAGGTGTCAAATATCGCGCAAGTACACCACTCTTTATATAAATGTCCTGTCATGTCTGAATGAAGCCGTAAGGAATGTATAACAAAAAGCCATCACTTTAACATATAGAAGAAGCCAGCAATGTTACGAATTCCATGTCATACATTTTTATCTTGAGATGTTTGAAGCATACTAAGGCCTTTGCAAACACTGTCCAGTCATTTGCTTTAACAATCAAAGACGGAGCATCTTCTTGTGGCATACCACTACTGCAAACCCAAGTGGAAATGAAAGAGGTGGACGGAAAGGAGGTTTTACCATTGATTGTTTTCAAACCATGAATTGTACATGAACATTGATGGCCTGTCTGTAGGTTTCCACTCAAGCCACACACTACTGCAGCTGATGTCACGGATATTTGTTGAGTTCATACATTTTAAAAGCTATATGTATATTCAATTCAGTTTTATTTATATAGCGCCATATCACAACAAGGTTATCTCACTTTTTCATATAGAGCAGGTTTAGACTTATATATATGTATTATATCTCAGCTTTTGTAGTCCCTTTCAATTCCCCCCTTCCCTTGATTTTTTTTGTCAATGCATTTATTTGGATGTAAGGTAAGTAATGTAAGGTACAAGCCTTTTATCTAATTTCTAATCAAAGTGAAATTTCTCATAATGGCAGGATTCTACCAGGCCCCTTCTGTGGAATCTGTCTGAGTCAGCCATTATGATAATAACCATTAAAAAAGCTATTTACATTTCATTTTGGTTAGAATCAGGACATAATTAGTATTCAAATGCAAAAGTCCAGTTTGTGATTTCATTTTCTACTATTTGACACATCAGCATGAGGATTTGCTGGATTGTCTGGTTACCGTAAACCACCCAGCCATGGCAGAGACCTTTGTAACTACTGCACATATAACCCCCCCCGTCATTGTCCTTCTCTGTGTAGTGATTGAGGAGAAGGGGGTGAAGATGAAGCTGACAGTGGTCGACACTCCAGGATTTGGAGACCAGATCAACAACGAGAACTGGTGAGTACACAAGAACGGACAGGTGGATGGAGGTAGAGAAGAAGATGGTGCTTTGCAGAACTGGCTACAATAGTATTTGCGAATAATTGATTTCAGTTATTGTAATCCAAACCAGAAAGCAACAGGGTTAATGGGAAATGTAGTCTTTATTAGAAGAAACCCAAACATGAATGACCTTTACAGTTATTCTGTACCAAGTAACCATAGTTAATTTGACAAAACATGCAGATCCAGCAGGGTCTGTCAGCGTTTTTATGTGTAAAAGGAACTTTTTACCTCTCAGGGGGTCCCATTTATGTAATATTGGTTAGTTTTTTAGTATGTTTGCACACGAGAACCCACAAGACCTTGTGGGTGTCATCTGCAACCAATTGCAGTTTCAGATGCCCATAACACACATTATAATAGGTAAAATGCAGTATAGAATACTGCTCTTCTACTGCTCTTTCTTTTTGCTTATTTTTTTTACTCTGTGCAGTCAGAAAGAATTAGGAGAGTGCTACATTACAAAGTGAGTGTAGTTCTGTTGGCAACAAAGTCATCACATTTTATATTTGGTGTCATATACTCAATGAGACATGATTTGGTTGCCTTGTCTGTATGTTGTGAATTATTGTCCTGCACTGTGCTCAACTAAAGGAACAGTGTATAGAGAGTCTTATTCTTTTCACCTAATATGGATGTAAATATCTCAAAGAGCCTTAAAGCTGAAAGTGAGTACTGCAAAGTAAAACTACAGTTTTCAGCGGTTATAAGAAATTGTGGAGCATTTGTTAAAATGGAATTATATATTGAGCCGTTTGCAAAGATTTATGTCTTCAATAGGAACTAGTAATGTAGGAAAGTCAGAAATGATACAGACTAACAACGTGTTGGTTTTGGTCTTGTCATGGGATTTGTTGACACTAAGAAAAATATAGGATAATGCCAAACTTATCTTTTAAAGAAATGACCAGAATATTCCAGTCACTCACCGACTCTTTGTTGCTCTCTCCAGCTGGGAGCCCATAGTGAAGTACGTCAACGAGCAGTATGAGAAATACCTGAGAGAGGAGCTGCATGTCAACCGCAAGAGGAGAATACTCGACAGCAGAGTCCACTGCTGCATCTACTTCCTCCCTGCCACTGGACACAGGTCAGTACTCATTCACTGCTGGGTTCAGCACCACATTTCTGCACTAACACATGGCTGTTCACTGATTTATTTACACATTTCGCTGAACTAGCCCTTAAATGGTTTCTGTCAATATATTTCTTTCAGTTTGAGTCTATATGTAAGTCACACACACTGTACAACAAGTGTTCTTGATGTACAGACACATAAAATTGAAAAAAGACATTGGCTCGTGAGCTGTAGAGATCTTCTAATGAGTGAAATAACACCCAAAAGACAAGGTTGACAATCTATGTCCTGCTTGTGCCAGTGTTTAATAAGTTAATAACTGTATTTTGCCTTGTAACGTGGACATACAGCTACAGTTACCTAATAAGCCTGTAACATTACGTGGTCAACAATAAACCTGTAACCTGCCTGTAGCCGACGTTAATAGTTAACGTGGTCTTTCTTTCAGTTTAATGTTAGCCAGCAGATGGTGGCAGCAGAACATGGATGATTAAGTTACACGACCATTTTTATAGTCATGGCACTCATCTTTTCAAAATATTCAGGGAACTCCAATCTAATCAAGTCAACCTCCCTTAGCTACAAAGCTAGTAGCAAGCTAATATTAGATAGCTGATGCTGAGCGGAGGGAGGGAATGACATTCAGCTCGTCAGACATAATGCGGCAAAAAAAATATAATAAAGATTTCTCATGAGTCCCAAATCTCGAGTGCAAGTCGAATCTCAAATCTTTTGAGGACGAGCCTCAAGTCAAGTCTCAAGTCACTGTGTGTGCGACTTTGGTGCGTCTCGAGTTCAAGTCGCAAACTCAAGTCCCCATCTCTGGTTACTAGAGCCACAAAATTCCATTTAGATCTATGGGAAAGAAGCCTGAGGTTGGACAAGTGACCATGACTCCTGACCGTTACACCATTCAGACAGACACAATGGCATTACACAATATTTCTCTTTTCAAATAGCCGTTAAGAAACACATTAGAAGAAATGAAAGCCACTACTGAGACTGTTATTTCTTGTAGAAACAAGACTAAAGGGGTTAACCAGAGTCCCCTAGGTTTTGATTTACAGTTGAGCGTCAGGTTTCACCCGTTGATATCACCACCGTAATGCTAGAGGCATTACGTGATCAGGCCACAGACATCACACACCACACCGTCAAGGTTTACATACCTTCATTTACTTTGTGATACAGACCGATGATAGGCTACACGCGTACTTATAGAACTGTAGCTACATCCAGGTAATGTTTTTCGCCATGTGTCATTACTGCCTACCGCCGTACAATCGTTGTGTTTACGTTCATTCATTCCTACAGAGCAGGTAAATAGAAGGTCTTCTGTGTAATATGGCTTTGCTAAATGTGTGTAACTGAAAAGAAGAAGTGCTACCGAGGGTCTTTCTTCAACTTGCTTCATGTTGTCTTCTACATCAGCATCAGAAACTTGTAGGAGAAATCACAAGCAGCCCATGACCAGAGGCCTGTACTACGAAGCAGGATTCGGTGTTAGCGAGGTAACTTCAGGTTTAGGTTTTCAGGGTTACGACGGTGGTTCACTTCTTACCGGGGTACATCGCCATGGTAACTTATGCTGCACGCCTATTCAAGATAACAGACCAACGCGTATAAAAGTACCGCCTACTGACCAATCAATTCTCTTGGAAAATGGCATCACCAATAGAAAATCCATGGAGCTCGGTGCGCGGATCGTGAGAGTGGCGTTTTTTTTAAATGAGAGATTCTCGTCGTTATCTGTGTCAGCTTCTTGCAAGCAATGTCAAAACCATTTCACTGTGCTGTTGTATCCCAATATCCTCCTACAACAGAGGCTGACTGAAGCACTAAAGCCTTGTACTTGTTGTACTTATAAGATATGAATGTAAGCCTACTTACTGACTTTGAATTATGTTTTTAGATTTATTTTTAATTTGCTCCAAAGTCCATTTGACACCGCCGGGGTTGCAGCTGAAAGAATCAGGCTAAAATTGTCATACAAGAATACATCTAAGCAACACATTCATTTAATGGAATACTAATGACGGGGCAGTGATATTATAAGCCTGTTAATTAACGCATTCACAGAGTCGGTGATTTTTTTGCCAGCTCTTTCCTGCATTTGGCAGCTGCAGCTGTGTTGCTTTTAGCCTGGATGATGTATTTCTTCGTATTTCTCTTATAGTTTTCTCTTCGTTGGTAAAGTATGCCGCTCTGCTGCCAGTACACTTGCCATGTTTGTGATTGGCTAGATCGGGAAACCCTGGGTTGACTTACTGAGTTGATAACTACCGTCGTGTGACCGCTTAGCGTGATCGCGGTTGTGAAGCCACATAACAAAAAGATATCTTGGGTATGTTGAACTTGCTTCATAGTACAGGCCTCAGTTCTGCAGTCCCCAGGTATAATGTTTACCATGTTCACCATCTTAGTATGAGCAATAAACACAAAGTTTAGCTGAGGGTGATGGGAATGTCATTAGTTTTGCAGGTATTGGGTCATAAACAAAGTATTGGTTGTAAACAATAGTAGTAGTATTTTGATGATGATGGCACTAGTCATTAGAATTTCTCTTTAGGGGTGACTGCAATATCTGTACCAAAATCTGTGGCAATCTATTCAATAGTAGTTGAGACATTTTACACAAAACCTCATGGTGGTGCTAGAGGAGAAATCAGGGGATCATCAAAGTCATTAGGATTCATTGTCTGGGAACCATGGATACCTGTACCAAACTTTATGTTGAGATACTTCAATGGACTGTCTGACAGACCGACCGACAGACCAACATGCTGCTAGCATGGCTAAAAATGTGTAATATAAAATGCATTCATCTAAGTGGATGGTCAAAGGTAGAATCTTATCGTCAACAGTGCCGTCAACTGTTAGGAATTACTTTGTGTTCTCTTTTATCAGTGCTCCAAAAGGTTAAAAGAGGCATTAGATGTTTTTTTTAATTATTGTCTACTAATCCCATGAAAAGACCAAAACCAACAATGAATGTGTACTACTAACAAGTAATCTAAGTATTGTCTATGTATCCACAGCCTTTCTGTGCTATAGACCTCCACTGTTGTCCAAACTGACCAGAGATCCGTCTTTGTTTCCAGGTTACGCCCCATCGATGTTGAGTTCATGAAGAGGTTGGGGAAGATAGTGAGCATCGTACCCGTCATCGCCAAAGCCGACACACTGACCATTGAGGAAAGACAGGAGTTCAAAGAGAGGGTGATGAAACACACATACGCATCCACGCACACTAAACCTTGTGTTCTTTAGATCACTTTCTTATCCTCCAGACGATGTTCTGATTGTGCAACACGAACAAAATCTGGTTTCTTGTTTGAGTAAATCTGATCTTATCTACACCACCTCACACCATGCATGTGTTGAGCCCTCATATTTCCCACCTTAACATATAGCCTTCAGTGTAAACAAATTAACGTGACGCATTTGACCTGTGTTTATACTTTGACAGATAAGGCAAGACTTGGCAGCCAATGGGATTCATGTTTACCCCCAGAAAGAGTACGATGAGGATCCAGAGGAACACATCATCAACGACAGGATTAGGGTAAAGTCTCCACTCCTGTCATTCAGTGACAGCAAGAATTGACTTTGTCGTCTATTACTCTTAATTATACTCAATCTAGTATATTTTAAAACTCACTCTATGTCATATAATGTAACGTTTGTTGCATTATAATGTGCAACCCTTCGTTTTTACTGTGCAGAGATCAGCATCTGCAATAACTTATTCACAGTGCACTGATACTGTAGATCTCACAATGTATAGCAGCAGAGATATTAACAAATGAAATGGAGGATGTATCTCAATGGCTCAAAAAGAATCATCTAGCCTAGAATCTTAAAAAGACTGTCAATGTGTTTTTACATGAGAAGGAAAGCAAAAGACAAGCTTATAAGCAAAATTGATCAAGAGGAAATTAAGGAAGTCAGTGATTTTAAATTTCTTGGTGTCATTTTGGATTCCCAACTCAAATTTGATAAACACGTTAAAAGGATATGCAAGACAGTGAAGGCAAACCTGAAGTGTTTTAGAATAGAAAGACATTGCATACCCCTTAAGGCAGCTCACCTGTTCATGCATGCCATGATAATTTCACATTTATCCTATTGTGTTACTGTATGAAGCCAGGCTTCACAGGCAGCTGTCAAACCTGTTACATAACTATACAAACAAGCACTGAAAATAATGGATCAAAAACAAATGAAATGGCACCACTGTACAAGTACAAGTTGCTCAGTTATGACAGCTTTATCAAGTTTTATTTTATCAAATTGATTTTTAAATGTGTGAACAAGCTTGCCCCAGCTGTACTTTGTCCATATGTCACAAAAACAAATACCGACAGAATAGCCAGATCAGCAAATGGCAACTGCAGCGCAAAACCTCTTTCGGTCAGTCATCTTTTTCAGTTAAAGGAATACATTTTTGGAACGCCCTACCAACGGAAATAAAAACACAAACTGATCTGAAAACGTTTAATGAAAAGGTGAAACACTGGCTGGAACAAAACCAAACCTGCGATCACTGATCTCTGATCATGCACTCGTGCATGGATGGACACGTACACATAGATAGAGGAACAGACACACATAGATAAACATATATACATACTCATAAAGACTACATGCATGCATGCTCATGGACACACACATCCATAAAATCATGCACATACACATACTGTATATTGACATGAATTAGGGAGCATACACACGTGCACACATACTCATATGCAACACATGTAAAAGGATTGTAATGTGATAAAAAATGTTGTCATTTTTATATGATCATGTCACATGTATGAGACTGTCACTATTTACTATGTGCTCAATTTAACTAAAATAATCTTGGCAATGATGATATGTTCTAACCTTTTAAAGCAGAAAAGCCTAACCAGGGACAGGAGTCACAAATTAGCCTTGTCTAGAAATCTTATATGCAACACATCTGTGTCATGTTATTTGTGTTTTGCATTGTCACTGACAAATAAACTAATAAATAAATAAAAACAAGCCTGACTGAGACATGCTCATATTGTGTGTCCAGGAAAGCATTCCCTTTGCTGTGGTGGGAACGGACAAGGAGCACCAGGTGAATGGAAACAAGGTGCTGGGCCGTAAAACAAAGTGGGGAATCATTGAAGGTACGGCCTTAGTTTAACAGCAGTTAACCCATTCACACCTGGTATCATTTACTTCTTACAGTTGCTACTGAATCAGAATCAGAATCGGGTTGGCTATGTACAGATTGTGATCTAATTTTTGGCAAAGCATGTGTGTAGGTGCAGCAAAGTCTTCAACCACTTATAGCAGCTGCTCCAATACAACCTGAAACTACTCTTCTTTTAAACAAAAGGGTTCATTTCCTGACTCTGGAGTGCATATCTTCATACATTGGACTACTTTTAAACTACCATTTCTCCCAAGACGACACTCTCACTTCTTACTGCAGTCAGACATCCAGTTTCTCCACAGCCACAGGGATGAGACTCATTGTGTAAGAAGCAGCTATGACATCTGTACCTGCAGCAGTGATGTTTACCTGCCACCATGTTATTTCCTGCTTCAGTGGCAATGATATTTCCAAACAAGCAAAGGCATTTGTACCTGTGGCAGTGCCTCTAACCACAGCAACAATATGCGATGATGATATCTCTTCCAATGATATTTACACCTCCTGGCCAGATGTATACATGCTGTTACTACGTCTACATTAAGCCATCTACATTTTTAAAAGCTGTTTTTGTGTGAAAACAGCTTGTGTCCATACTGGCATTCCCAGGTAGTTTCAGTAGAGACCTCTTTCCACAGTGAAAGACCTGAACAACATAAAAACAGCGAAATCTGTTGTTCTTTTGTGCTCTTTTCAGTTGGCAAACAACAAAACTCTGCATCACAGCCAGTCTGGTAAGGAGTGGGACAGACAGCTGGCTGACCAAATAATTATTTTATGGTCACAACATCATCTGACAAAATGAACATGAATACAGGTTAATGAGAAGAGCTGTGCTGTCAGCTATATTGACCTTTTGAAAGTCACAGAAAAAGCTAGAGACAACAGAAATGTCTTCTTAACTTTGCCCCAGCTTTTGACTGGGTCAAAGTCACTCTGTTTTAATACAGCCAAATTTAAGATGTAGTTGTTCTCAATTACATATTTTTCTGTTTCTGTTTCTCTATGACAGCAGCTCTGCTGTGTATTTGGCTATATTGACATTTAAAATTAGAAAAACGCCATGTTAGTCTGGATGGAGGGCTGAAACGGAGAGAAAAAGATCCCTTTAAAATGTAACCAGCTTAATGTGGACATACTCTGTGTTGACTTTACATCCTATATTGCTAATCCTGATCCCATTTATTAACAGATGTAAATTGGGTCATCTTGTCAAACCTGATCGCCTGTCATTTATATAAGAATTAGAGGACAATGGCTGAATGATTATCATAAAGGCAGACACCCAAGCTCCTGATTATTTATCGGTCATTTAGTCAATAAAGTGTTTTTGCTAAAACAACATAATGTTGGTGACGTGAAAAAGACCATGACAAAGTCCAACCTATCAAAGTTGGACAATTAATTCATGTCTGTTACAGTTCTACTACAAAGCTTATAACCACAGGGGGTGCAAATTAACATAATTTTCATTGGCTGTGATAACATTTTAATCACCATTTTAATTGCTGCCAAATTGGGTCATGTGGACTGATATTTAATTAGACATACAGATATATAACTCACTGTAAAACTCATTAGTTCAACACATGGTCCCATTATTATTCTAATCAGTTTACATCTATGTAAATGACTTAAATCTTTTTTTCTTTCCACAGTTGAAAATGTGGCGCACTGTGAGTTTGCCAACCTGAGAGATCTACTCATCAGGTGAGTTTGACTGTGCCACTACACCTGGTTCATCATAGAAGAGATATGATATCATATATAATTTGCGAGGACCACAGAAGTCATTGGAGATGTTTAAGGGACCACTATGATGTTCAAGATGAGGGTCATGTGACAGACAGCAGTTGAAGGCATGCTCAGTCTGCTTTTTGGCAGCCAAACCAACTACAGTTCTTGTACTGTAACGCTTGTACCATAAAAAGCTGATCAGTGGAGAAGTGGACAACACACCTTTCTCAGAACATTTTAAAATTCACACCATATCATCACAAAGTTATCTCAGGGCACTTTTTCATACAGAGCAGGTCTAGACCGACTCTTTATGTTTACAGAGACCCGACAATTCCCACCATGAGCAGCACTAGGAGACAGTGGCAAGGAAAACTCCCTTTTAACAGGCAGAAACCTTGAACAGAACCAGAACTAGATCCAGGCTCTGGGTGGGCGGTCATCTGCCTCGACCGGTTGGGTTGTGAGAGAGGAGAGAGAGAGAGAGAGAATACAGTAGTATGGCACAGTACAGTTCTACATACAGATGTAAAGTAATCATAATGGTAATGGTATTGATGTTAATATTAATATAAATAATAGTAATAACAATATTATAATAGTAATACTAATAATTAGACCAATAACAATAATAGCAGCAGCGGCTGCCGAGCAGGAACACAGGGGAAGCAGGTGGCCCGCAACTACAGATCCAAACTCCGCAGCTCCGCAAACACAGATCCAGACTCCACAGCTCTGGAGGCAGAAACGTTTGCAGAAAGCAACAGAAGGAGAGAGAGAGTGGAGAGAAAGGGAAGCAGTCGAGTTAGTAACAAGCATTAATTGGATAAGAGTGCGTACAGATGGAGAGGGAGAGGAGGAGAGAGGAGCTCAGTGCATCATGGGAAGTCTCCCGGCAGTCTAGACCTATAGCAGCATAACTAAGGGGTGGCTCAGGGCTCACCTGAGTCAGCCCTACTATAAGCTTTATCAAAGAGGAAAGTCTTAAGCCTACTCTTAAATGTGAGGAGGGTGTCTGCCTCCCGTACACAAACTGGGAGCTGGTTCCACAGAAGAGGAGCTTGATAGCTGAAGGCTCTGGCTCCCATCCTACTTTTAGAGACTCTAAGAACCACAAGGAACCCTGCATTCTGGGAGCTCTAGTGGGCTAATAGGGTTCTATGAGCTCTTTAAGATATGATGGTGCCTGACCTTTATAGGTGAGGAGAAGGATTTTAATTCTATTCTGGATTTTACAAGGAGCCAGTGTAGAGAAGCTAATATGGGAGAAATATGATCCCTTTTCCTGGTTCTTGTCAGTAAACGTGCCGCAGAATTCTGGATCAACTGGAGCGTCTTAAGGGACTTGTTGGGGCAGCCTGATAATAGGGAGTTGCAATAATCCAGCCTAGACGTAACAAATGCATGGACTAGTTTTTCTGCATCTTTTTGAGACAGGATGTGCCTGATTTTTGCAATGTTACGTAGGTGAAAAAAGGCAGTCCTTGAAGTTTGATGCGTTGTCACGTAAATAATTAACTCCAGCACTGAACAGAAAGCACCATGTCAAGTATGACGTGACCGAACCTGAACATCAGGGCTAAATTTTTGTCCGAACCCAGCCCAGAGCCTGACGGGATCCATTGCGTATCCACCCTAATGCCCACGTCTTTCAAACTTGATGTCCCTAGTTTCTCCGACTTGACAAAGGTTCTCCAGAACCACAGAAGAGATTGAATTGTTTTCACATGCGGAGTAGTTCCCCTTTAATCAGTGCCACTTCATTCACTTACTTCAAAACATTGGCCAGTATTACACCTCAGTCTTACATTAGATTTGATGATATGCTATTTTCAGTAGAACTAGCTGTAGCATTACATTTGAACAAAAAATTCTGAATACAAAAAATAGCAAATTAATCTGGCAAATGAACGTGTCCAACAGGTTCTTCTCTCACATCCTGGAGGTGAACTCGGATACAGAACGACAACCTACACACACACACACACAGAGAGAAAGAGATGCCCTGTGTGTGTGTGTGTGTGTGTGTGTGTGCGTTACCTGACAGGGCCATAGCCAGTTGCAGCTCCTCTTTTAGAAGTTCCAGAAGCTCAGTAACTCCCTTACACACACATAACATGTTGTGTCACAGTGTTAGTGTTATAGAGTGTAGTTTTGTAAATTACATTCACCATTGCAATTTTCTAAAATCAGAAGTGTTCAGTTTCACTCCTGCACACACAAAAACAGGACACACAAATCAAATTGTTTGGGCTAATAGTAGCCAACAAACTCTAACACTTTTGTACGGCCACCACACTGGCTCTATGATCATCATCATAGATCATTAAGGCTAATGAGACAGTAGATGAAGACAACCTTTGCTCCTAGAGTGAAGGCCTTCAGGACATCTGTCCCTTGCCAAACTCCTCCGTCCATGTAGACATACACAGCGACCCTGCACTTCCCTCACCACCTCCTCCAACACACACACACACACACACAGACAGATTGATATTGTCACAAAAAGTGCATTTAAAATATGTCTGGTGATATTCAGTGTTTTTGTCAACAACCCCCCCCCCCCAAAAAAACCAAAACCATTAACAATTATGGTCTGTGTATCCAAGGCCTGACACACCCCTGATTTAGATTTATCTAAATATATCTTTTTATATTTTATTTCCCTGTGCCACTGTTGTCCAAAAACTGTATGATTTTAATTGATAGATTAAAAATGCTGACAATAGCCCCTAACAAATGCACTATTACCCCAATTTGCATAACGCCACAGTGACCAGCTGGTTTAGAAAACAAGCCTTTTTAAAAAATGAAACTATATATTTGTGAGCTTTAAGATTTAAGTCTTCAGTAGTGTCACAGTTAGAGGTTGCCATTTTTGATTGGTTGCCAAGCTTCAATAAGGCGGGTCTTATCTAATGAGTCTGTCTGATGGTGTAGTCCATGGATGTATAATAAGCCCTGGATAGGATGCTGCTGCTCAGCCTTACTTCCAATTTTTCCCAGTGGCCACTTGCAGCATTGCAGAGAAGCAATAAACAATGGACTGGAGATGTGTGGACTGAAAAACATCCCAATTGTTGCCCAGAGTTACGATGGTGCCTCCGTAATGTCGGGTCAGGTTTCTGGTGTGCAGCAGCGCATCAATGAGACTCACCCATGCGCAGTGTACATACACTGGTTGGCACACAAACTAAATCTGGTGCTTGTGGAGTGTTGTATTGCCAACCGCAGCGTGAAAACATTCCTGAACGTTATTGGTAAACTGTACTCTGTATTTGCAGAGCCGTCAAACCATCATCGATTTA
>LKNJ01008676.1:0-15896 GCA_002120245.1 Maccullochella peelii | reverse complement strand
GTGAGTACATGGACTTGGATCAGCTGACGAGGCGGAGCCTCGAGGGGATGAACCAATAGCGAAGCCCGTTAGAGGTTACACCAGGTAACCTATATTTATATGTGCCTTCATGTTTCTTTTCTTCCCTCTCCCTCGTGTTTCCTGTGATCCCGTTTTGTTTTGGTGTGCGTCTGTGTGTATGACGTGGGTGTGGTCTCTCCTGTCATCTGGGGACTGCGGCATTGGACGCATCTGTTTCTCATCTGACTCATCAAGCCGCTGTATTTCTACCCTGGATCGGCAGCCACTCATCGCCAGATCGTTACTCCGCTACTGGGATAGTTACACGTCTCCGGCCAGCTTCCGGCGCTAATTAAACTGTTTCTAGTTAAAGCAACTTTTTGGTAACCGATGTTTTTCTTGTTGTGTCTCCAGCAGACAACCCGCGGACCTTCCGGAATTCCCGCTGCAGCTCGAACCTCTGAGACCATTTCCTCATCTTGCCATCCCCACAGCTGGACCCACGCCTCGTCAACCTAATACCTTTTTTCCCTATGAGAGCATTTTTTTGTGTCTGCTCAATAAACCTAACTTTACTTGTCATTCTGGCTCCGGTCTGCTCTTCCTTCACCCATCCACCCTGACAGAACGATCTGGACAAACATGGATCCAGCAGATGCGAGCGATGTCCGTCAAGCCCTTTCCAATCAAGGGACCCTCCTGGGCCACCATGAACAGGTGCTTCAAGAGGTTGTGGACCGGCTGCGAGATCTTTCCACCAGCCTTACGCAGGTAGAGAGCCAACTCACCCTCGCTCCTCCTTCTCCACCTGCTCTCGCCACCAGTGTTGCCCCAACTCCACCAGAGCCAACTCAGCCGGGATTCCTCCCTAGGGAACCGCATGTACCAGCTCCGGAACGTTATGACGGGGATCTGGGGACCTGCGGATCCTTTCTACTCCAGTGCTCCCTGGTATTTGAACAACAGCCCCGGACTTGCGCCACTGACCGGTCCAAGATTGCTTATATCATGGGGTTGCTGTTGGGATGAGCTAAGTCATGGGGGGCAGCGGTTTGGGAGAGCGCTACCACCCTCTATTCTTCATACAAGCTCTTCGTCGAGGAGATGAGGAGAGTGTTTGACCACCCGGTTTCGGGAAAAGACGCAAGTAAACGCCTGGTCTCTCTCCGGCAGGGTTCTCGGAGTGTCGCCAACTATTCCGTGGAATAGTGGATTCTGGCGGCCGGTGCGGGCTGGAATGACAAGGCCCTACAAGGCATATTTGTTAATGGACTGAGTGACATCATAAAGGATGAACTCGCCGTAAGAGATGAATCGAAGAGTTTTGAGGATTTGGTGGGATTAACAATTCGGCTGGATAATCGACTACGAGAACGTCACCGGGAACGAACGGTTCGTCCTGGGTTCCCTTCCCGTGCAGCCGCTTCACCACCTGCTATGGGCATCCCCGCTGCCAACCACAATCCAGTCTGCACCGAACTGTCGGGGTCTCCACCGGACGAGCCCATGCAGCTGGGTCGTGCTCGCCTCACACCGGCCGAGCGACTGCGAAGAATTCAGACTGGTGTGTGTATCTACTGCGGCCAGGCCGGCCATTTTCGGACGTCCTGCCCCCTATTGGTAAAAGAGTAGACTCATCCGTCGCAGTCGGGGTTCTGGTGAGTCCTAAGCTTTTTTTTTCCCCGTATTCAGTTTGAAGCAAGACTAATTGTGAACAATTCCGCTGTGCCTTTACGTGCTTTGATAGACTCTGGAGCCGACGAGAATTTTCTGGACCAAGAGTTGGTTTCCCAGCAGAACATTGCTCTTGAACGCCTCCAGGTTCCCCTCCACGCCAACGGCCTCACGGGGAGACTGCTTGCCTGGATGACGCATCGTACCGTTCCACTGCAATTATATTTGTTTGGTAATCATCAGGAACTCATTCCGTTTCATGTGATGCAGTCGCCTCAGCCTCCTCTAGTGCTGGGGTTACCTTGGCTGAAGAAGCACAATCCCCACGTGGACTGGGCGGCGGGCAGGATCAGGAGCTGGAGCTCTTTTTGCCACTTTTCCTGTCTCCAATCAGCCCGTTCCCCGGTTAATGGGACTACTTCTTCTCCAGTTACTGAAGCACCCGACCTGTTCGGCATTCCTGCCGCCTATCACGACCTAGCGGACGTATTCAGCAAACAGAGGGCCCTCTCGCTACCTCCGCATCGGCCATACGATTGAGCCATTGACCTGCTTCCCGGCGCCCCTCTGCCCTCGAGTCGGCTCTACAATCTATCTCAGCCCGAGAGAGAGGCCATGGAGGCCTATATCCACGACTCCCTTGCCACAGGTCTGATCCGACCCTCCTCATCACCAGTGGGGGTGGGGTTTTTTTTTGTGACCAAGAAGGATGAGACGCTACGTCCCTGTATTGACTTCCGCGGCCTGAACAACATTACTATCAAGAATCCCCTGCAAGTATCCCCTGCCTCTACTGAGTTCTGCGTTCGAACCACTACACGGAGCCACTATTTTCACCAAACTGGACCTTTGGAACGCCTATCACCTGGTCAGAATTCGCAAGGGGGACAAATGGAAGACTGCCTTCAACACTCCCCTGGGCCATTTCGATTATTTAGTTATGCCCTTAGGCCTGACCAACGCCCCGGCAGTTTTCCAGGCCCTGGTGAATGACGTGCTTCGTGACCTCCTTAACCGCTCAGTATTTGTGTATCTAGATGACATCCTGATCTTTTCCAAGAACCAGGAGGAGCACGTTCACCATGTCCATCAAGTGCTTCAGCGACTATTGGATAACAAGTTGTTTGATAAAGCAGAGAAGTGTGACTTTCACGTGGATACGGTCTCCTTCTTCGGCTACATTCTGGAAAACAGGCAGATGAGACCGGACCCCAAGAAGGTTCAGGCAGTAGCGGAATGGCCAAGGCCTTCGTCCCTGAAACAGCTCCAGCGATTCCTAGGTTTCGCGAACTTCTACAGAAGGTTCATTAGGGACTACAGTCGGGTCGCGGCTCCTCTCACCCGCCTCATGTCGCTGGCTTCTCCCTTCTCCTGGAACCCCGAGGCAGAGGCCGCGTTTACGGGTCTCAAGGAGCGTTTCACCTTGGCTCCAATCCTCATAAACCCAGATCCCTCTTCTCAGTTCACGGTGGAGGTGGATGCCTTGGATACGGGGGTTGGTGCGGTCTTGTCGGAAAAGAAAAAGGCACCCAAAAAAAAGATGCTGGGTGCAGCACTTTTTCTCTTGGTGGCCACTTGTGGCCACATACGCTAACTCCTCATTGGGAACAATTGAAAGAATGTTATTAGTTTTTCAGGTATTTGATCATAAATGACCAATCACAATGATTACAATTCTGACCTAATGATGGTGCTAGAGGAAAAGGCAGGTGATCACCAAAGTCATAAGAGTTCATCCTCTGGGGACCATGAATGCAGGGGCATTGTTTCAGCAAAAGCCACGGTATGGCAATGTGACATGACATCATGGACCTACTATCCTATTGAAAACTGTTTTAACAGACACATAGCTCTCTCTCACATTCACAATGCCTAATGTTTGCATGTAATGCATGATTTAGAGACAGCAGTGAAAACGCCTTTCATCGGATCTATTTTGGCGCATATTTCCATACCATAGACTAGAGGACTTGTGGTCTAGCCACCTGGCTAGACTGAGGAGGGGACACTGGCAGCTGCTCAGGAGCAACAGCAATTTTAAGGCAATACATGTGAAATTAGTTTCTTATTTTTTGCTTTTTTTTTGTTTGTTTTTTTAAAAACCTGAATCCAAGGTATGGCAGCTGCCATACCTTTCCATATGCAATTGACGCCTATGCATGAATGTCTGCACAAAATTGCATGGAAATCCAACCAATAGTTATGTAGAGATAATGTCAGTCAGTTGATCAGTTGGTATACCACTTAGGTCTAGACTTACATTATCATCCCTAGAGCCACAGCGCCAGTATGGCTGCTAGTGTGGTTAAAAATAAAACAATATGAGCTGTTTTTGAAGATTTATATCTTCAGTAGGAACCAATGGGCTTGGGTTTAGTGCCACAGACAGGATAAAACATATCTGAGAAAATATCAAGACAAGCTAATGCATTGTTGGTTTTGATCTTTTCATAGACAGCATCTTATCATCTTCATTCAGCAAAGACTATAAAATGTGATTGAAAGCTCCAAAAGCTTGTATGTGGACCTTTCAGCTTAGATTATTTTGTTCTATATACTGTTTCCATAGGTCAAGAATGAACTTACATGCTCAACAAAAAATATAAAATAAAACCAGCCTTATTCTTACATTTCTTGTACTAACTTAAAAGATATGAAACTTAGTATATAATACTTAAACGCTGTATAAAATTACCAAGTAGTTTGGGATTGAGACACAATGCAGGTCTAAAACTACCAGCTCTGCAGGGTACTGTAAGCTGAGCTCGTTTTTTGCTGCTTTGCATCAATGACACTGTATGTTCTTGTTATATTATTGACTGGTCACTGCTTAAATTTCCTCATGCATACCCTTTGAGATATAAATAGAAATATATAATGTGATTATTTCATAGAAACATTTTTAAATGCATGTAGTGAAAATACAGTGTGTCTCCATTTTGGTTTACAGTCAAAGTGTGAGAAACACTTGAAGAAAAATTATCCATTTCATTTAAGTCATAAAGGTCATGGAACATATTGCGAGGAAAACTCTCATCCCATGTCAGAACGATTGCACACAGAAAAGTAATCAAGCTCAGTGACAGAAGTAAGACACAGTTTGATGAGTGCTATGGCAACTGCAGCAGAGAGCAAATATCCAAAAGGCCATCATGGGTCATTTGATCAATAACTGGCTTCAGGGAACAAGGTGAGCTCTCTGGAAAGAACGGGACAAAAAAGATGATGAAAGAACATGGATGCAGCATTAGCCAACAATGGAGACGAAGTTACACAAGAAAAAAGATGATATGATATGAATGATAAATGATGACAAACTCATTTATAACAGTTTCAAGGAGTTTCAAGTGTATCTAAACATTGCAAAAATCTCCATCTACTCAAGTCATTTTTGGTCTTATATTGAGTAATACTATAATTTTAACCAGTTTCCAATACTAATCAACTTTTTTCCCCAGAATTCTCTAGAGTCAAGTGTCATTTTTTTTGTATTCTAGTGCAGCAGTCTGTCTTAATCTGTGTTGTGAGACAAAAGTTGTGTTGACTTTTAAAATGTTTCACCTAAACATCTGTGTGCTCATTCTTACAGGCATATATTTCCTATGCTCTGTGGAAACAAACTAATAGATGCTGACTTCATAATGCTAGCTCAATCTGCCACTCTGCTGCTTCAACGCTCCACACGGACCAACTACAGCAACCTCAAAGGGTCAAAACTCAAACTGAGAATTCCCAATGGGTTTAAAAATACAGCCATGTGTAAAACTGACAATTCAAAAGTTTTAAGGGGAGTTTTGTACTGGACAATTTCTTGGCTGGAATCATTGGCAGGAAATTCCAGGAAGTTATTTGCAAGTTTGCTCAGTTGTCATGGAATTGGTTCAGTGTCATTCTGATTTTGTGTTGTTTCAAGATACTGACACTAATATCTAGACATGTCTTGAAACAAATTGATTTGTGTTGGAAACAGGTTATAATAATCTGATTGAACTGCCAGATTATTTCACATATAGTCAGACAAATTGACTCGATACTATAGACATATTTGCAGTACAGCAGCTTTACCTAAGTTGATATTTAAAGAAAAATAAACAAATCTAACTATTGTGACTTACTTGATTATCATGAACTAAGCATCATAAGGTTATTTCTGTGTTCAACATTCGTTAGTTTAGTTCATCCAAAGGGGTCTTTGGATTAAAATGGACAAATATCATTCATTTAAAAATGTTTAATGCTAGAATATTTCAATATAAGAAAGTGGAGCATCTCCGAATCAATAAAACATTTAAAATAATAAAAAATACAAATACTTCCTTCACAAATCAAAGGCATGAGAGATGGTGTTAAACTGGTGACTTAATGAAGGGAAAATATCAAGGCAGCAAGCAATAAAAACAAGTGAAAGAGACATTGGAGTTCATTCCCCCCTTGTGAAACGGCATCCTGTTGCGAGAAGATGATTACATCTTAGCATTTCATGCCACAGTGGCCTCGTCTGAGAGCCATTCATCTCAAGAGCCACAAACGGAGGCACAAAGGATCGGATTGCTCTTTTTCTCTCTGCATGTGTGCGTGTGTGTGTGCGCGCGCACACTGGAATTAAATCAGATGTCACATGAGCTTTTATCTTTCTTTCTTCTGTGCTACCGTGGTGATGGAGCTTGCCCACGTGAAAGATGAGGCAGGCCGAGGCTGTAGAGCGCAGAGACGCAGACAGAGGTTGTTCACTTTTTTGCTGCTGGATGAATAATGTTTCTCAACAAACGCATTAACCTCAACAAGTTATCCACTACTGTATGGCCTGTTTAATTTGTGTATGGCTTTAAATTCCATTCTATTCCTTGAATACCCGACTTTTATTTGAGAATTTGTTTTGTTTGCCAAAAACACTTAGCATAATTTCCTGCTTAACCTGATTTTTCTGCATGGAAATGCACACAAGAAAATTATGTTTTACAAATTTAGTATTGCACTCATAATATTGTCAAACTCATGATGGACATTTAAAAAAAGGCATCAAAATCAATGCAGTGAGTGGAGTTCCCCTTTACAACGATGAGCCATAACATTATGACCACTGACAGGTGAAGTGAAGAACATTGATTATCTCATTACAATGGCACCTGTCAGTGGGGGGGATATATTAGGCAGCAAGTGAAATTTTTGTCCTTGAAGTTGAGTTGGAAGCAGGAAAAATGGGCAAGCGTAAGGATGTGACAAATTTTGACAAGCGCCAAATTGTGATGGCTAGACTTGTGTCAGAGCATCTCTAAAACTGCAGCTCTTTGTGGGGTGTTGTGGTGGTCAGTACCCACCAAAAGTGGTTCAAGGAAAGAAAACCGGTGAACCGGCGACAGGGTCACGGGCGGCCAAGGCTCATTGATGCGCGTGGGGAGCGAAGGCTGGCCCGTGTGGTCCGAAGAGCTACTGTAGCTCAAATTGCTGAAAAAGTTAATGCTGGTTCTGATAGAAAGGTGTCAGAACACACAGTGCATCGCAGTTTGTTGCGTATGGGGCTGCGTAGCTGCAGACCTGTCAGGGTGCCCATCCTGACCCCTGTCCACTGCCGAAAGCGCCTACAATGGGCATGTGAGCATCAGAACTGGACCACGGAGCAATGGAAGAAGGTGGCCTGGTCTGATGAATCACGTTTTCTTTTACATCATGCGGATGGCTGGGTGCGTGTGCGTCGCTTACCTAGGGAAGACAAGGCACCAGGATGCACTATGGGAAGAAGGCAAGCCGGCGGAGGCAGTGTGATGCTTTGGGCAATGTTCTGTTGGGAAACCTTGGGTCCTGCCATTCATGTGGATGTTACTTTGACACGTACCACCTACCTAAACATTGTTGCAGACCAAGTGCACCCCTTCATGGAAACAGTATTCCATAATGGCAGTGGCCTCTTTCAGCAGGATAATGCGCCCTGCCACACTGCAAAAATGTTTCAGGAATGGTTTGAGGAATATGACAATGAGTTCAAGGTGTTGACTTGGCCTCCAACTTCCCCAGATCTCAATCCAATCGAGCATCTTAAAGGATCTGCTGCTAAAGTCTTGGTGCCAGATACTGTGGGATATTTTTACACACTGTATGCTAAATCAAAAGGTCAAGTCAGAAAGGTCAGGTTAGTACAGAATCAATATTAAAGTCATGATCAATATTACAGTATCATAGGCAATAAAATCAAGTCATAATCAATGTATGTACTCCTGTTCTGACTCATTAAAGTCTTATTTTTTATTATTAGGTAGGCTGACTCTGGGAAATAATCGTGTATGAGACAGAGGGTTGTTATGCAATGTTGAAGATGATGTCACAGTACAGGCCTTTGATGGACACTATTATTTCCCAGTCGAAGCAGAAATGTCATAAAAAAGAAACAATCGTGTCAAGCCTAGCCGACTCTTGGAAATGCTCAAGGTCAACGGGAGGATCCTCAATACGGAGTACACAGCACCTCTCTTTCAGAGGTCTAGTGGAGTCCATGCCTCGATGGGTCAGGGCTGTTTTGGCGGCAAAAGGGGGAACTACACATTATTAGGCAGGTGGTCATAATGTTATGGCTGATCAGTGTAAGTTTTAGTTTCTGTTTAGTTTAGTTTTTATGCTCACTCACTTTCTATTGTGTGCTTTCTTTTGTTTATGTCTCGCTTACTTAGTTAGCAAAGCTAATCTGTATGTTTGTACGCATATGAACCTGCAAACAGACCGTATCTTGTAATAGGAGGGTTTCACGGTTCTTCTGGTAGTTTTGTTTGCCTAAACTTAACCAAACATTAACCACAGAGGTGGCAGATCAGTGAAGGCTCATATGAATCCTTTTTGAAGCAGTCATATGGGTCATTTTTAAGGACACCGACAAACATACTATTTTATTGTTATATTGGTATAAGGACTTGTTGCCCATCCAGCATTCAGAACTTAACACTTTTACTTTACACTACTCCCTGCACTGTCATAGAACATCGGCACTGAACATAAATCCCTGCTGTAGAATTATCCAATATGAAGGTAATTCAGAAGACACTGGGCTGCAGGAACTTTACCGTCCCTGGCTGCCCCAAACCCAATCAGGAAACAGACTATACACAAGCCTGGCAAACACATTGACTTTTCACAAGGTGCCAGTCCCTCACTCTTTTCACTATATGCCAATACACACAGCACCTTTCAATATGTATCTACACACACACACACACACACACACAACACCACCTTTTTTCAAGGGATTTCAAGGGAATAGCATGGGTCTATAGCATGCCAGGGGAGGTTGATTTCATCCCCACTACTATTGTGTGTGTAAGAGAGGGGGGAGCTTTCCATATGTCTCTGCCTGGGCCAATCTCATCTTCAGCGCTTAACAGCCTCTCCCCTCTGTCTCAGACCGGCTGCTCCGGGGGGTGGGGGGTTGAAGGATGAGATTGAAGAGCCCAAGCATTTTCATACAGTGAGAAAACCATCTGCTCATATCCCATTATTATCTGTCACAACAGTTATTTGACTTGTTCACTCCTGGGGTCGTGGTGCATGTAATAAGAACAAGGCATTGCAGATTGGTTTTACATTGCAAATGCAATCATTTCTGTGAGGGAAAACATCTGTCCCTGTATCCCTCACACCCGCACACCCCAACCCGATTCTGATCCCCTTTCCCGATGCCACACTGTCGTTTTTACACTACTACAATGACTTCACCTGAGCCCGAAAAACCCCTCTCAGTGACCCTCCTCCCCTCCGTCCCATCTGTATCACATATTTCATTTGATGCTTTTATTTATTATTGATTTTTGTGAAATATGTGTGGGTATACTACATACATATTTTATTTCTTCATTTGTGTATTTATTATACCCTGGCTGCGTTTTTCAATTATTTGTTTCTTTCTCACCAAAATATTTATTAACTGATTTTTTTTATTTCATTTTTTTGTTTGTTTCTGAACTCTCTCCACAGCTGTAGGAAGGTTGTCAACAATGTGCTTTTATTTTTACTGCCTGTAAATTAAAGGGAAAATCCAGTATTTTTAAAACTGGGCACTATTTTTACATATTTTGGGGTCTAAATTACTTACTTAATAGATCATCTCCGCCGGCATCCGGACCCAGGTTTAAAAATACCGGAGTTTCCCTTTAATCTTTTTTTAGAGGAAAATAGTACATTACTTTGTTGCCAAACTGGCACTGTTAACATTATTATACAGAGCATAATATGGGGATTTGTGTTTATGGGACATTAACCAGACACTAACATCCCCTCTCACTCTGTCTTAACAGTCCTTGTCACCTCCCCTGCCCATTTTTCATTATGCTTTGTGAAAATTGAGTAGCCAGATTCGGGTGGAGGGAAATAAATAAATAAGTGTGGCCACAATTGGAACACCCATGATACAAGCAAGCATTGTTCTTCTTTTTTTATGAGTGCTGGAAATATTAAAATGGCAGCTAGTGTAATTCCATCTAATATAAAAATAACAGATTTACATCAAAATGTGACTCCACCAAATGGCTGGGGGTCAAAGGTCACAGTGTTGGTTATGTCTGTAAAGGAATTGGGGAAAAATATCAATTGGCATTTTCAAACGTCATCGGCAGCCAGGGTGAGAGGTGACACTGTTTTATAATCAGCCCTTTGCAATGAAATTATGAGAATAAGCACATGTAATTGCCAATGTGAGCTACAATGTGGCTAGTCCTTTGAAAAAACAGTGGTTCAAGTATTTTCAACACTTCTTAGTATCATACTGTAAACTATTAATATTTAGTTTATTAACAGTGAAATACATAAAGAGGATGGTCAGACAGTGGTCCCCTGAGAAGACTGGTTGAATGACGATCTTATGACAACTAACTGGGACATATTTAAAGAGGCAAATGATGATCTGGATCTCTTTTACTGATGTGGTCACCTCTTATATTACATTTGTTGAAGACGCACATATTCCATCTAAATAAGTTACGGTTTATATAATAAAACATGGTTTAGTAAAGATATTAAAGAATAATGGAAGAGGAAAAAATGCAGCTCTCAAATCAGGAGACAAAGATCTTTACTAGGCATGCAAGTATGAATTGAGAACCAACTCTAATGATAGCAGAAGGGCTACTAAAAAACAAAACCAAATCTGATTCTGATTCCAACTTGCCGGATGAGTTGAATAGATTTGAATGCAGATTTGACACTGGCTTGGTCTCACAGCCTTATTCTCCTTTCTCATCAGATCCTGCTATGCCTCTATTTTTTAATTACTGAACATGAGGTTGGGAACCTCTTGTGTAGGCAAAACAGTAGAAAGGCTGCAGGCCCTGACTTAATCTCAACTGCCACACTGAAATGGTGTGCAGATGGGATAACCCCTATTCTATCTATTCCTGTGTAACTATCTACTCCCAACTGCCTGAATGATTACAGCCATGTCACCTCAACATCTGTTATAATGAAGGTCTGGAAGCGCCTGGTTTGCAGTCACTTGTCCAGTGTTGCCCTTTAACCATATCAGTTTGCATATAGGTCTGCCGATGATGCAGTGTCATTATGTTTGCACTCAGTTCTACAACACCTTGAGGCACCTGCCACTTATGCAAGGGTTCTGTTTGTTGATTACAGCTCAGCATTTAATTTGATTCAACCATCCAGGCTGTATGATAAACTTCTCCAACTGGGAGTTTTAGTCTGCCGATGTATATCATGATGTCAATCTTTTATTTAGAGGTGTTAAACATTGAATGGGGTCAAATTGACCCCAAGGATAATAGGAGGGTTAAGCGTTAGCATTAAGACAAGATTATATAGGCCTAGGCATAAATTAAATATTCAGTTGTGAATGTAGCCTATGTGTATTTGTCTGAGTGTAAAGCAGGGCATTGCTGAAAAAGAGCATCCATACTTGGAAAACTCAATATTTTTGGCCTATTTTCCTCGTCTGTAACCCTATTTAGTCTACATGTGAAATTCCCTAAACAATGTAAAATATTGTGAAGCTGTGGTACGGTGCTATTCCAAGGGACTAGATTTGGGGCTTATACTGTGAAGAATTTTATATTTACTAAGATAAGGTCCACTGGATGGCACTGCAATGAAAGTGATAAGGTTATAGTTACTAAGTTGTTTAGTTGGGAAGGCCCTGAAATAACCACGGCACTTCACAAAAATGCTACCTTGTGTTAAAGATGAAAGCATCATGAGTTGATCCAGGCCATTTCACTATCAAATTATAATCTCCTATGGCTTGGATGTTGATAGCATGGTATCCTTTGCGGCACATGTATGTTGCCTCATCTTCCCCACTGGGGGCTTTGATAGGAAACAAAGACCCATCAGCCAGTACAGTCAGTAGAAGTGCATTTGTCAGTTTCACCACAACCGGGAGAGCCCCACATCGCCGTGTCAGCCTCTGCAAAACTGATCGTAGTTGCTTGGCTAACTGCAGGATCATGGCCCGGGGTAGCCTGTATCTACTAAGGAGCGTTTTGTTAGGGTCTGCCATAAGCCTCTCAGTGAATAAGTGCAGCCTGCTGAACTTTCGTTGGTTGTGTAAAAGCAATAAAAGAGCAGCCATATGCATCAAACAAGTTAGCTAACATACCTGGTGGAAAGTTATAGTTAGGACAGCTTAGCAGTTATTCTAAAGTTAGGAAAGTTTAAGAGTTTGGAAAGTTAGGATGCTTGTGTAATACACTTTTCCTGTCTTAAGTTAGGATAAGAACGTTAACTTAGGAACCATCTTTAATGGCTTTTTTTCTAAATCGGGCCCTAACCCTAATTACCATGGTCACCAAAAAGTTAAGATAGAATCTGCAAGTTAGGAAGTTGCTGCAATATGGCCCCAGATAAACTGGGACAACTTAGAGTTGAATGTTTTCAAAACAAAAGGAGTACAAAGAAGAACAAAAGAGTCATAGTGGACATCTACCCTTAGTCATAAATCGTGAGGAAATTCATCAGGTGGAATAAATTCTTGGGTGTAACAATCTTCTCTTCTTAAAAGTGGGAAGTCTGTTACGATGTGTGATATGTGCAACAGGAGAAGGACCCAAATGCAGACAGGCACACAGTTCAAAGATTTATTTCAGGCTTACTTGTAGGTACTGGCAGGCAGGCAGACAAGCAGGGAAGTCCAGATACAGGAAAACACAGAAGCACAGAACACATCCAACACAGGACAATGAACCAACACAGAGACAAAGGACAGGGACCGGTATAAATAACAGGCTAATGACGGAACCAGGGGCAGGTGTGTAATGGGGAACAGGTGTAGACAATGAAGGACAGCGACACAAGGGCAGGAACACACTGGAGACAAGAGACAGGACTTCTGGCCAGACAAAACTGACAGGACATAACAAAGTCAACACTACAGCAGTGCTGAAAAAAGCGCAGCAAAGACTTTTCTATTTAAGACAGTTCAAAAAGTTTTCCATATCACAGGAAGGTAGAGCATCCTCACCTTTGGAATAACTGTGTGGTATGGAAACACAAGACAGGAAACCTTCGGTCAAAATGGTACGCACTGCATCTAAAATCATAGGCCAGGAGCAACCATGACTTGCTGAAATCTACACCATTAGACAATGGAAAAAGGGACACAATATTCTTCATGACTCCTCTCACCCTGCTAACCATCTTTTTAATTTCCTCCCTTCTTTTAAAAACTGAAAAGCATCAGAACCAGAACCTACCCAGAGGCTGTTCATGTCCTTAACTCCTAGAAACTGTAAGGGTATGTATACATTGGTATACATCAAAGCTGGTTGTAGTACTGATAGCATCCCCATGGGAATGCATGTTAATTATTTATTATTATTACTACTTATTACTTAATTTGCTTTTATGTCCCAAGGTGGGTTCTTGTTGTTTATGTTTTGTTTTGTGTGAGCTCACCAAACCAAATTCCTATCAACTATGTTGAAATGGCAATAAAGTATTGAATCTTAAATCTATATTTCGCTGTATTCCCAAGAGCACCAATTTTATACTCTCAAGAACTATGGAATGTGTTGATTTTTTTCTATTGTACAGTTCAACTCAAAGTTATGCAAATAAAACAAATCCAGCTGATTGCACAGTTGCATAAGTTAAGTTGATGACGTCACAGGGCTTAACTGCTTGTAAGATAGGACATCAACACATAACAACACCCAAAACCCTTAACATAAATGTAAAAAGCTTTAGTTCCTTAGAAGCTTTAAGACCACTGTTCAAGAAAGGTTTCTATCGGCTAAAGGCAAAAGCTTCTATAAGAAGTAGGATGTTATTTACTTTGGTTAATTATTTCAGTATTTTTTATGTTGTCCATAAATAAATGTCTTTTCCATGAGTTGTCTCCAACTTTGTTCTAGGTTTGTTATGCTATTTACATGTCTGATTGACATCTTGTGGCAAATATTTCATATGCACGTGTGTCACTGGGACAAAACATAAGTAACACCCTAAAAGCCTTTCTTTGCTTTGAGAGGAGACTCACTGCTACAATAAATAAGAGTGAAGAGAATGACAAAACCGCTCACACACACCATCTCTCACTTCCTCTCTCTCTTTCTCTCTCTCTTGCTGTGTTCTCTCACACACACTCCTAGTATAACAGGCTGTGATGAAGGCAGCAGACCCTCAAATGAATCAAAATGCCCTTTCCCTTGGCAGCTCCAAATCCTGGATGGCCAAAACAAAGAGATCCATCACTGCTGTTGCAACAATTGGCTCTTTCTGCCTGATTACAGCTGGCCTAAAATGGCCCCCATCACCCCATCATGCCCTGGAAAATGACACACAGCTACTGACATAAGCATTCATCTATACACACTCCTCAGCCAAATAAATATCAAGGGGCTTCAGTTAAGTCAGAACTATGCATATGTGACTTGTGTGTATTATATGCATGGGAGTGGAAGGACAGAAACGACAATATGGTACATCCTCTGCCTAACATCAAATTGCAACAACTCTAATTATAATCTAACTCTTTTTTAATATTATCTTTTTCTGTCTTTAACTAGTATGTATTAAATCACACAGTAGATTGATCACTGCTTTCTAATCAGAGTTTATGAGTTACTTTTCATAAAATATTTAAGCCTTTATTATGAGGTCTTCAGTCACGCTAAGACACTAAGAAAGAAATCAGTGTTATGTTGTGCTTGATGGAATCAACTGGGTAGGAATAGTCAGTAGAGGTGGGGAAACAAATTGATTCTTGGATGCATTGCAATTCTCTTTTGAATGATTATGTCTCGATGCAGAAAACTCAATAATTGGAAATTTAAAACTCAATTCTGGACATTATGATCACCTGTAACAATTTTGTAAGACCAGGCTGTACGTAATACGTTCCTTACAGATGAACCGATTCAATGGTGAAACGTAACGGACGTAAAACATCTGCGTCATGTTACGTTTTAAGCTAGGCTACTTGGGCTGGTGAAGATGGCTGAGTGTGAGCAACCTAAGATGGATACAATCCGACCGAATTCCCGTTTGGCGAGTAAATCTCGGAAGGCTGTCCACCACACTGCCGGGTAAGTGTTTGTACCAAAAAAGTCGTGTTGCAGCCAGAGTTGGCCATCATATTTTCTCTGCTAGGTTTGTACTAACTTCTGCAACGTACAAAAACGGAGGAAGATGTTCTTCAAAACTCTCTCACTGTACTCAAAGGCACAACCTGGTGGCAGAAGCTGTAAAAAGTGTCCACAAACATTAATATTGCATAAAATACTAAATTATGACCAGTGGATCCTGGTAAACATATTACATCAGTACATCTTGCAATATAAACATTACCTGCCTAGAAATTCATTTCAAATTAACCTGTTAAGTGAATTAAATTGAATTATACTCAAAAATAAATTGTGGGATCCCTGATAACCAATACAAAACAGTTAACAGAAGGAAATAGGTGAGTCAAAAAGTTAATTTCGGACACTAATCAAGATGCATTGACAATCGTTTTATAATCGCATCGTAGCCCTCTGAATCGGAATCGAATCGAAAAGAATCATGAGGTGCCTAGTAGTCAGTGCCACAGCTGCAATATTGCCTATACGTCAGTCTTGGAGGAATGTGGAGGATTTGTTTTCACAAGCACGAAAGGTCCCCAGAAGATGATTCCAATTGTTAGTGCCATAATAAGTCCAAAACACCATTTTCAAGAAGAGGAAAGCCATGACAGCTCAGAGTTGAGACCAGGAGGCAGAGTCGCAGTCCTACACACTTCTCTGCGCTTCCACAGT
>LKNJ01008673.1:0-13208 GCA_002120245.1 Maccullochella peelii | reverse complement strand
CAGACTGGTAAGTACTCAAAAGATGCAGCAAGATGTTAAAGGAGATGGCAGACATGAAAAACATTTTTATGTCTTTGATTGAATTAACTTGTTATACTACTGAACTAAATTAAAAATATACAATAAAAAAAAACACATGTCAAGGTAAAATATATCTTTGTTCTTTTCAGGGTCCTCTGAGGATTTAGTGAAACCTTTAAAAGATGTAATGCTGGCTTTGGAAGGAGACACTGTGACTCTCTCCTGCAAATATTCAGGCTCTGTACAAAACCTCTACTGGTATCAACAGAAGTCCAGTTCTTCTCCACATTTTCTCATCACAGAATATTCAGAGAAAATGGCAGGGTTGTCTTTTACACATGATAAAGAAACAAAGGAGTTTAATCTGCAGATCTCCTCTGCTGCAGTGACAGACTCTGCTGTGTACTACTGTGCTCTGCAGCCCACAGTGACAGGAAACACCAAAACTCTGTACAAAAACCTTTGGAGCAAAGACAACAGAATACTCCACAACGTCCACTAGAGGGAGTCACACACTGTTACACTTCAATTGTTTGTGATGATACAGTCTAGAACCAATTTACTCTCAGACAGGATTATGATGTAACGTTTTAGAAATGAAACCACTCACAACTTATTCACTCTGAACATTAAAGTACATTTCAATAAGGTAACCATGGCAACACTTTGTGAAACATTGTTTTAAATGTTACAGGTCTAAAATATTTTGAGAAGAGCTAAAATATGAAGCAGTCATTTTTAACGAAGAATAGATTCCAGATGTTTGAGGTGTCATTATTTCATCAACAAATCCTGGAAGGATGTCATTTCATTGAAGAAGAAAACTAAAAATATATCTTAAGCGTAAAAACAGGTAATAACTTGGAAGATATTATTATCANATCTGCAGATCTCCTCTGCTGCAGTGACAGACTCTGCTGTGTACTACTGTGCTCTGCAGCCCACAGTGACAGGAAACACCAAAACTCTGTACAAAAACCTTTGGAGCAAAGACAACAGAATACTCCACAACGTCCACTAGAGGGAGTCACACACTGTTACACTTCAATGGTTTGTGATGATACAGTCTAGAACCACTTTACTCTCAGACAGGATTGTGATGTAAAGATTTAGAAATTAAACCACTCACAACTTATTCACTCTGAACATTAAAGTACATTTCAAAAAGGCAACCATGGCAACACACTGTGAAAGACGTTTTCAAATCTTACAAATATAAAATATTTTGAGAAGAGATAAAATAGGAAGGAGCCATTTTTAACAAAGAATAGATTCCAGATGTCTGAGGTTTCATTATTTCATCAACAAATCCTGGAAGGATGTCATTTCATTGAAGAAGAAAACTAAAAATATATCTTAAGTGTAAAAACAGGTAATAACTTTAACTTTACTATATTATCAGTAGGTATTTCTGAATCATTTCGCACAAAAGATGATGACTAAGTGTTGTTGGATGGTAGGCTATCTGTATAAAATAAGATATAAAATAACACAAAGAACACCAAATAAGTTGGTGTTGTTTGTATAAATGAGAGACTATCACACAGCAAATCCTCAACAACCAATCTAACAGCTGAGAGGCCTCCACCAAGGGAGTCCTTTCTCTCCACTGCACTGCAATACTTATGTACATGTGATTTCTTAGTTTTTTAATTTTTTATATATTTGCTCTGTAACTCTCTAAGAAACGTTTTTCACTTTGACATTATGGGGTATTGTGTGTAGAATTTTGAGGACAGAAATGAATTTATTCCATTTTGGAATAAGGCTGTAACATGACAGAATGTGGAAAACATGAAGCGCTGTGAATACTTTCCGGATGCACTGTATGTTTGATGTATGTTTGTTGTATGCTTAGTGTAATATATGTGCGGTGCACCATGTCGCGGAGTGAATGAATTATGGTGAAAGGATAGGCTGAGATTGCTCAGAATGTGGATAAAAGGTGTGTCAGAATAGTGGTATACCGTGTGAAAAGTTGTGTAGCTGTTAAAGTTTGTGAGTTTGTTGTCTGTGTTCAAACAGGTTTTATTTGTAGTAAATGGTATTAATGCAGACAGTCCTTGCATAACAGGCTACCGCCACAGCGGTGTCTCAGCTGGAGCGCTGAGGGAACTCTGGGGACTAGTCCTGAGTAGGCTCGGTGCTGCTTTGAAGTTGTGTACACGTCACTAGGGTATTGACCATCGCTAGAGTCCCAAGANCTAGAACCTCTGGGGGTCAGAGGTTGATGCAAATGTATGTTTGATGTATGTTTGTTGTATGCTTAGTGTAATATATGTGCGGTGCACCATGTCGCGGAGTGAATGAATTATGGTGAAAGGATAGGCTGAGATTGCTCAGAATGTGGATAAAAGGTGTGTCAGAATAGTGGTATACTGTGTGAAAAGTTGTGTAGCTGTTAAAGTTTGTGAGTTTGTTGTCTGTGTTCAAACAGGTTTTATTTGTAGTCAATGGTATTAATGCAGACAGTCCTTGCATATCAGGCTACCGCCACAGCGGTGTCTCAGCTGGAGCGCTGAGGGAACTCTGGCGACTAGTCCTGAGTAGGCTCGGTGCTGCGTTGAAGTTGTGTACATGTCACTAGGGTATTGACCATCGCTAGAGTCCCAAGATGGGACAGCGACAGAAAGCGCTAGTAGACAGCACTCGTGGCTACCGCCGTCCNTTCTTGGCAGGACCTTTCTTCAGGAATGCACTTAGAGAATTTTATGACCCCCCTTGGATTATCTCCCTTATCTTTTCTAAGATCAAAGAGGAAGGGAGAAATGGGGTGTCTGTGGGTGTGTGTATGCGTGTGTGTGTGTGTGTGTGTGTGTGGGTGTGTGGAGAGGTGAAGGTCTTGTAGAGTTATAAACAGATAGCAGATTACTTTCTTGTTTTATACTCTGTGTGTTCTTTGTTCAGTCTATGCAGTTGAGGGTCCATTAGATATCTCCAGAGCAGATATCTTTGATTGTCCAGAATGTCCCAGATGTCAGGCTGGTCTTAGACCCCCCTCTTTCTGAGTGTGATCAGAGGAACTCTTACCAAGGTCTGGTCAATATCTATTTAGCTTAAGAAAGGGACCTTGGGAGATGTTGATTCCCTCCCTAGACCAACAGGTCTGGCAGGCTGTCCCTTTGATCTTCTCCAACTACAGGCCCCCCTGTGGTCCGTTTATACTCATCTCTAGTAAGCCCAAAGGTGTGTTCACTACATAGCGATGGTACTAGCATGGCTAAAAATACACTGCATACAAAAGTGAAAACGCAAACATTAACAAAAAGCACCTCAAATTCAAAATGCTGAAAATACCAAAACACATACATGAGTGAAATGTGCGCCAAATATGAAACAGCTGCAAATGTTTAAATCAACAAGTCCTCCAACATAAATGAAAGAATATTGTTGTGGCATTTCTCTGGCATTTCTGCTAGACAATTCGACTCCCAGACGAGGGTCGAGAAGCAGCTGTGTCAATGGTAAAAAGTCGACTGTAGTTATCATATTTAATCAAGCATTATATCTATTATACTGTATTATATAGGCATCATGATGTTATCTGTAAATAAAAGTTGTGAGTGCTGAGTGTGAAAGCAATGAAAGTGAGTGTGTGTGAGTGAGAGGGATAGAAAAAAAGGCTCCAACAAGAGACAGCTCTGAGAGGAGAGAGGAGAGAGGGGAGGGGGCAGAAAGCCGCCTGTGAAATCCCCCAAAGAAAAAGGAGGGAGGCCAGAGTACTGCCTGGTACCTAGAAAAAGTGTTGGCAGCGAGATGCCTGGTACCTAGAGAGAAAGTGTTGGCAACGGGCTGCCTAGTACATAGGAGAGAGGAGGGGTGAGGAGTTACCGACCAGAGCAGATTATTTTTTCAGAACAAGTGCTCCAGGGGTTAGGGATGGTAACATCCCACAACTCCTACTGAGCGAAGTCAGAGCAAGCAGGTGATTTATTACCTCCTGCAGAAAGGAGAAGTGCACACTGAAGTATGGACAAAGAACTGTGGTAATAGAGAAATAGACACAGACACACACACACATGCACATACACACATGCACACACACACACGCACACATACACACCAACACATACTGTCCTTGACACACACACACACACACACACACGTTTCAAACACGCATACACACCAACGCACACAGGCCTTGACACACACACACACACACACACACACACATTCTCCCACACACACACACACAAACACATGCACACATACATAGACAGAGGAGGAAGCAGCTATTGCTTCAGTGTGAAAGGGAGAAATAGTAACAGGCTGAGCAACAAAAATGAATGATAAATAGTTTATGGATGAAGGAAACAGCAGTGAAGATGAGATATTTTTGTTAGAACATTGTGACGATAGAAGATCCATAGATACAAGAGGAACAAGAACACATTTTTGGCTGGAACGAACCAATATTGATGAGGAGTGTGTAGAACAGTGGCAAGACGAACAGTTAATCAGATGGAAACTTTGGCAAATCACAAAATTTGTAAATTTAACGCACGTACATGAAGAGTTTCCTGACATACCGTGGAAAGAGAAAGTGCGTGGGTGGTGGATCGTAGAAAATTTAGCACTATTGTTGGAGCGGCTGTGGGAGGATCCTGGTGCTATAGCGACATTTCCGTTAAATCCGGCTTTTGGAATCCCAGATGGATACGGGATTCAGGGATGCAATGTCATGTCTCGTCGGTTTTGTTAAGTTCCATGTCTGTCATGTTTCTGTTTCCTGTTCTGGCGTGTCTGTTTTGTTTTGGAAAGGCTAACCTTCCCTCTCGTTTCAGGTCCCTTGACTTCCTGCCACTGTGTGTTTCCCGCCTGTGTGATTGTCTGCCCCGCCCTGATTGTTTCCACCTGTTCCCCATTACCTCTTGTGTATATATTGCTTGCGGTTTCCCTGTCTCGTGGCCAGATCGTTGCCTTAGTTCATGTCGTCATGTCATGCTCTTGCTTTACTACTCTAGAAACCAGTTCATAGCTTCGGCTCCTAGCCTCTGCTCATAGCCTCTGACCAGGACTTCATGTCATGCTCTTGCTTCACTACTCCAGAAACTGTCTGTAAGCAATCTTTATCTTAATTAAAACCTTTAAAAGTCTGTCTGTTTCCGGGTCCTGCATTTGGGTCTACCAGCTTTGACTGCCGGCGTAACATGCAATCATATAGCAATAAATCCATGATCGTGTATTACTGTTGTCCCCAGAAGAGTTAAGTGGGAGACGGGTAGATTGGAATATATTGTTAAAATCCCTCAAGACGACAGATCTGAGAAATTACAATTTTACTCCACAAGGGGAAGAAAGTATAAGCCCGGTATATGGCGATAAAACATGCTCACGAGCAAAATATATCATTTCACACGTAAGATATTAGCTGCACACTCGCACAATATATCTCCTCGCGCACAAATTCAACAACCGAGGGTTATACAGGCAGCTGCAAGCAAACAACTAAACATAGTGAGAGGCAGAGAACTGCACATGCGTGTGTAGAACTAAGCTGTGTGCGCATAAACAGCCACTACGCGCGCGACAGTTTCTGCTACGCGCTCGCAGCTTCACTCTGCTCTCGAAGCTGAATTCTGCTCGCTCGAATCGATCTGACTTTTGACAGTTTGGGGGCAGAAACCAAGGGAGGCTCTGGCCCTCTTCTGATTGGTCACTTTTACCGCGATCACGCACACGACCTCCTTTGATTGACAGCTTCTGTTCTGTACTGAACAACAGGCAGACAGTTTGACCAGAAGCTTGATATTTCAAACAGTGAGTCCTGACAATAGCAGCCCTTCAAGACTGGGGCCGAAGCACCACCACACCTGATAAATAGTTTTAGTTTCATATGTGTGCAAGAAAAGTCCAAGAAGGTGTTATGTAGCCCCGCCCACTTGACCCCGGTTCCATTCGAACTTAGGACTTCCGCATCAAACGCCGGCAGAAAGAGGAAGGTAATTTGGAAATATTCGTTTGTTCATAATAGTTCCAAATTAGCTTTGGTAATCCTAAGTTCGAATGGAACCGGGGAAGGACTGCTATTGCTGTCAATAGTTGTCAGTCGCAGCTGCCTGTATAACCCTCGGTTGTTGAATTTGTGCACGAGGAGATATATTGTGCGAGTGCGCAGTTAATATCTGCGCGTGTGAAATGATATAATTTGCTTTATCGCGCTCGCGACTTATGACATAAATCTAACGCCATACCGGTATCACTACAGGCAAAATACCAGTGTTTATAAGAATAAAACAATCAGACGACGAACTAGAAGTCCCCAGATCACTGGCCAGTAGCATCCGCTAAGCATACATCGGAACGAAGGTGACAAAAGGGAGTGCAGCATCGACGCCAATGGAGTTGGTAATCAAACAACACCTTGATCATAAAAGCAGATCCAACAGTGAATGAAAAAAGGGCACAATCGAACAGCAGGAAAACTGCATTGGCAAAAGATGGCACTTTCTCTACGGCCTGCTGTGATGAAGTGGAGACAAACATAAAGCACCATAAAGCCACAGACACTTAGCAAAAAAAAAATGTTGACACAACTACAGCTGAATGAACTGATCAAACCTAAGAAAGAAAAAGCTAAGGCTCAAGGCCCAGTGGTGACGGTGGAACAAGCTCCAGCACAACCAACAGTAACAATGGCACCTCAAGCTCCAACCGCGCCTCAGACCCCAGTCCAACCACAGGTCCAGCAAGGACCAGCACAAGCGACACCTGGCAACCCTGTGGCCACCTGGCCTCCAATCCATGTGCATGTTGGCAAGTCTGGAGGAAATGATGGCAATTACCACCCCAGAGGACGGCCAGGCCAAAGAGGTGGACCAGCTCGCTATGGAGGGAGGAGAGGGCCTCCTACACAGCAATACAGGCGCTCACAATCCAATCCACAGACAAGCCAACCTCAAGCTGAGGATGGAGCCTGCTGGGGATGTGACCAAGTTGGTCACATACGAAGAGACTGTCCAACCAATCCGTGGACGGGGCCAGCAGCAGATTGGCAATAGGGGGGCCCAGAGGAGCCGAGGGGGAGTTAATAACACCACATCCATATAGTTATATTCCAACAGGTTGAAAGATGCCACGGAGGAAAGACAAGCCGACATCCCAGACCAACTGCAAAGGCACTAAAGGTCGAAGATAAATCATGGCAGAAGATCCAGGCTACGGGTTGGCACAATTCCAAGAGAACCCAGGCGATGCACAGACAAATGACTCATGCTGGGGAGACGCCTGCAGCTCCAGCGGTTGAAGGACCAAGTGGAGGAGCTGATGCGACAAAGGCACATCCTAGCCCAACCTTTGAAGGACTGCGTTGCTAAAGTGACCAACACGGCAACTCTGTGACGACCGAGCGAGGGGTAAAATAGCGCCCTCCTCCAACACGTGGCGTGCCAAACCACCATCACAGCGAGGGGTGAAACAGCACCCTCCTCAAACAAGTAGTGTGCCAAGCTACCAACAAGTGCCTCTGAAACACTGTAATCTATCGAATCCTCACCTTGTGACTATGTATCTTAGGTGTGGACGAAAGCGACTTCACTGGTGGATGATGAATTTATACGTATTCGATTGATAGTATGATAACTTGCATATAACATTTTTTGGTAACATGATATATTAATTTTGATAAGTTTGTGTAACCGTTTTGACATTTTATACTCACTTTTTGATACTAGTAGTCATTTTTGTAACCATTGTTTCGTGGTTTATAAGAGTTGTAGTGCTAAGGATAAGGGTGTACAGCTCCGGATTACAAATTATGATCTGTATGAGGACGAGCACAGGATGGTGGTTTTAAACCAGTATACTCACACGCTGGGTGAATAAGTATAGTCTCACACTGTTACGTATGTTATGCACTGAGTGTTGTTTTATTCTGTTGCATGCTACACATCCACACCATGTGAACTGTACCAACGCTGGCTCCATATTATGTTTTACTCTACGATTTCATGTTTAACTTGTTATATGTGTTAATTGATAGCTCTGTCGCTTAGCTGCTTTAAATACAGACTCAATGTTGCTTATAGTTAGATGCACCTGTTTGAACCAGTTTGGTGCATATTCTCCTGATGTTTGCTGTCATCATAGTACAGACACTTACTGTTCTTCTGTCAGCCACATGAGGAGAATGTGTGACTACAAGTCACAAAGGGGGGAATGGTGTGGCAATCCTCCAGTATGGAGTATTGATATTACAACATAATAATTACAACGTAATAGGATATTATAACTGTGCGTAGAAGTCGCCAAAGCTCTGCTGACTCAATAACTGCAGAATTCCAAACCAGCTCTGGCATTAATGTCAGCACCAAAACTGTGCGCCGGGAGCTTCATGGCATGGGTTTCCATGGCCGAGCAGCTGCATGCAAGCCTTACATCACCAAGAACAATGCCAAGCGTTGGATGGAGTGGTGTAAAGCACGCCGCCACTGGACTCTGGAGCAGTGGAAACTTGTGCTGTGGAGTGACCAATCATTGATCATCAGCTGAAATTAGAGAATGTTTGGCATTTTTGAGAAATCACTGCAGTGATTAATCGATAATCAAAATAGTTGCTGATTAGTTTTCTGTCAATTGACTAAATGTTTCAGCTCTACTTTAGAATATTTTATATATATAACAATATGCGACTTAAATGTCTGCCTTATAATTAAACTGGATTTAACAAGTAAAGTCACAAATTCATAACAGCACTTTTATATTTACAGATACACCTGGTCAGTCTATTTCAGCAAAAGTAAAATAAGTATACATTTTAGTGTTTTCACTTTCTTTCTTCAGTCTTCCTCATCTCGGTCTTCCACCTGCCACTAAAAGACCTGGTTTTGCTCTCATGTTTACTGCAGTGTGTTTTGTGTGTGACCAATGATTGTTAGTGTGAGTTTGCTCCACAGTCCCCGGAGACCCAAAGATTCTCCAGTTTGTACCTTCTAAAGACAGTGTTGTCCTGAGGTGATTATAAGGCTCAGTATGAACGCTATAATCTGTGGCTTGGAGGCCTTCACTATCTGTCCTTGTGTGTTTGTAAGGCACACAGTTACACATGATTTAAAGAGAGTGAGATAAAGGCAGACAGTAATAGAGGGATGAGGAGAATATGTCAGAGCCTAAATTAACAGCGAGTTGGTCTTAACTAGGGGGCAACGATAGAAAGGGGAACACCAACTGAATCCTAAGAATGTTACAAATTGGCCACAGCTAGAAAATAATAGACAGAAAGCTGACCTTAAACCAGGGAAAACAGTGATGCAACGGGCAGAGCAATGTAGTTGTAATTAGTGATGAGTTTCCAATTTCATGTTTAGAGCTCAAAGAATCTGATGTATACAAATGAGGGGAAAAAAAGGGGGAAACCATCTGCAACCATGTGCCCTGTGTTTTAACCCTTTCACATCAAGTTTTCCCCTTTTTATTTCCCTTCAAGTAGCTTTAAAGCTGCACTTATCAATACTTTTATATTAACAAGTGACAATGTGTAATGTGAAAGTGGTTGCTTGTGGTGAAGAATCACCTGATTCCTCTATGGAGCGTTTTAGCGTTGTTCAGCTCATTGTTTTGGTTTTACAACCCACAATGTAACTGTTTTGGTTCTGGCTCTCATCAGCCTTATTTCCAGTGGCAGCAGGCAGCTGTTTTCAGCAAGAATGCTCTAAAAAGCCACTGTATGATACCTGCCCAGCACCAGACAGCAGACAGACAAAGTTAGCAACTAACTGGTGAACGTAGTGGAGCATTTAGCAGCTAAAGAGCCAGATATTTTTCCCAAGAGTTGGTGGAGAGAAAATCAGAGCAAAAAGATTGGACTTAAATTCATCAGGTGGCCAGAAACCCGACTCCAAATGAATGCTAATGTTGCTCCATATATGCTGGATGTGTATACAGAAAACTGTTTGGGACCTCCACTATAATTTAAAGTAAGGTTTGGTGGGTTTGAACAAAGCTTAGCTGCACAGAGTTTTTACTAACTGACCACTAGTGGGTCAGTGGGGTTGAATAGGTTAAATGTCTTTTTCACTTGAGCTTTATCCAGCATCCTTTGAATTCTGCCGTTCAAATCCTGAGCAGTGCAAACACTGTGCCTTTTTGTGACTGAATTTTCGTAAATATACAGTGAACACTAAAAGACTATCCCGATTCAAAGATGGAAACACTTAGACATGAATAGACCACTTGTAGCTTTTTTTAAATGTCAAAAATCCATGTAATAGTAGATATTGGTCAGGAATAGCAGCCATCAAAATCTAATCTCAGTAAACCAGGGCTGGAAATGGAGAGATTTGGACTTCAGTATGAATAGGAGACCAAATGTGTTTGTGTGAGAGAGAGAGAGAGAGAGAGAGAGTGTGAGAGAGAGAGAGAGAAAGAGAGAGAGAGAGGGGACAGCTGTGACTTCTTAAAAAGATCAGCTGCATGCCATTTCCTGTTGGAGAGGAGATGGAAAAGGACACACACACACAAAGAGAAAAAGACCTGTCATTTACTCAATTGTAGCAGCTGAGGGGCTTTCTGCTTGCCACAGACACCTCATTATGAATAGATTCTCATTTGATTTACTGCGTATTCATTAACAGTTCACTTTTCTCTGCCCAGCAGCAACTGGTTATGTGCTACAGTGCAGTGCAGTAGTTTAGCTGTAACACTTAGATACCAGGCTGTATGTCTTTTGCTGTTTATGAAGAATCTACTGAAGTTTGAGTACAGGAGAATAAATCTGTCTAAGCATTTTAATCCTTCCTTTCTGACTCTGATCCACATTCCCATACTCTGTATAATTATATGCAAATGTTGTGTAGCCCAATTATTGAGCTGAATGCCAAAATTCATAGTAGTAGTAGTAAAACACTACACACACACTTTCCTGACATTAATAGGATCCCTCATTAGGACTCTGCAGGGAATCTGCCGTGTATGCAAGTTTGTGTGTTTTCGGCTGCTAATGTCTCACTTAAGCAAGTTTATTATCCAGTCTTCAACTTATTTTCTGCCCCCATACCTGGACCTGTTTTCTCTCCTCTTCTTCCTCCTCCCTCTTTTTCTTTTCCCACATAATTCTTGTCTTTTGCTTTTATGAACAGCAGTGTGCTCTATTAGCCGAAGCTGTGAAGTGAATTTGCGGTGAGGGGAAAAGTGCGAATTGAATCCAGCACAAGCTGTTTACCATACTGATGGCCTTGCAGTTATATTGATCCAGTAAAATGCCTCTGAAATGCTTTTCCTCACCCACCCTCCCTCCCTCCCTCCCACCCACCACCATCACATTCTCCTCCAAACTCTTCTTCCGGTCTGTCTCTTTCTCCCCTTTCTTCCTGTTTTCCAACATACATCCACTCTCTCTTTCTTGTCTGTCATCTTGTCTTAACCTTCAACTCCTTACCCCTCTCCCCCTTTGTCTCCATGTCTCTGTAGAATATATGATGGACGAGATGGAGAGGAGGAGTATCGTGGAGGAGCCTGTTCGCAAGTGTCCCATCCCTGCACCTCGAACCTCTGTTCCCTCGCCCTCTGCCTCCCCCTCTCTCAGACACAAGAGTGAGTAAACACACACATACACAATGATGTAACAACCACAATAGAATAATTGGGTTTACCGCGATTCAGGGTGCTTATAAAGACATCTTTATTGTTTTCTAAAATGTTTCCATCCAAAAAGGACGAAGTGGTAGAAAATAAGATTTTCTTTTTAGAAGGAGACAGAAACCAGCAGTAGAGATGTTAAATAACAACTCATACTGGAAAAAATACATTTTGCATGAGGGTCAGTACATGTTTTGAAATATGCCTTCTCATCTCAGAAATAACCAGCTTAAAAAATGCGTTCATGAGTAAATTAAATATACTGTATCACTCTGCAGCTCAGAGGAAGAATTTATATTTTATCCAAAACATATTTCAAGTTGATTTTTTGTAGCAAAAATATAACTCAAAAGTTGACTTGGAAGTATAATTTATTTTTGCAATATGGGCAAACAATACAATATAAATCCAGCCACGGAGAGCAGCTCCTTTTAGTGGAGAAAAACAGTCACTACCTCTCTGAACAGCCATACATTTCCCTGTCAAGCGCTGCCCCCTGTGTTATGAATATGACATTGCAACAAGCTGAGCTCCTGCTGAGCCACTCTCCTCTCTCATTGACTCTCAGCAGATGCCATAATTACCTCAGAGACTCTTGGAGGGGGAGCGAGAGAAAGTGATTATCACAGTTTGCTCCTCAGAACGTGCCTGAATGCGACTTTGAACACATCAGCAGTGCAGAACGGAGACAGAGGAGGTGTTTTGAAACCATTAGTTCTGTCTCTTTTTTTTTGGCAAAGGTCGATTCTAGAGGTAAAGCAGGCTAACATGATAGCGGAAATTTATATATTCTACCTTCTTGTACTGTACAGTTAAAGGGTTTAGAAATCAGGGAGGAAACAAACCTTACAGTATATACTCATTTTTGATAGATGGGTGTATGCTTTTGTCAGTTATTTTTAAAACCACTTTTGTACTAGCAGTGATAGGGACTGGTTTTATACTGATGCTTAAAGGAACTTAAGATGTATTTCTTACTTTTCCCCTCTCTGTCTTCCTCCTGTCCCCAGATGATGCTGTGACAAGTGAGCTGTCCAAGCTGCTCCACGAGATCAAAAAGTGCCGGGACAGGGACTACTCCTTTGAGGAGCTCTGCCACACCATATCCTCCCACTCCATGGACAGCTTTGGCAGCGGGCGGCTCTCTGATGAGGAACGCCCAGATCGACCCAATGGCACCCTGACCCGAGTCAGCAAGGTACAGTGCTCAATTGTTCAGAGTTTGGTCTTTTGGGGAAATGAACCATGGTGTGTTATCGCTGGTCTTGGGTCTGATCCTGTCTTCAAGGGCTTCTTGTAAACTCCCTCTTCTGAGTTAAGACGTCACAACTTGTCACAAGTGTTGTTTCCTATGAAATAACAACAGTAATATTGTGTTTTAGTGGCACAGAGGTAGTTTGTACTGGAGCAGCTATTCAGTATGTTCATTAAATATGGTAAATAGACTTCATTTATATAGCGCTTTTGTCCATAGTGCTTTACAGTTTGCCTCCCATTGACCCATTCACACACACACTGATGGCAGCGAGCTACCATGCATGACACTGGCCTAACCATCTAGAGCAGACCTGGGCATCTTACGGCCCGCGGGCCACATCCGGCCCTTTGGGCGT
>LKNJ01008667.1:8957-32788 GCA_002120245.1 Maccullochella peelii | reverse complement strand
ACCCCAGAGACCCCAAATTATGTGCACAAACACTGAAAAAAATGATATGTCCCCTTTAATGGTGCCATTTTCTCTTTCAACTGCACCTGCCCTCTGGGGATGATATGAATAATGATGCTGTATATCAAAACCCAAATAGTGTGTAACATCTTGTAAAGCCTGATCCACAAATGCTGGTCCGTTATCACTGCTGATTGCACTTGGTATGCCCCATCGTGGAATTTTTTCTGTCAATAATGCTTTTGCCAGTGCCTTTGCATCCTGTTTTGGGGATGGAAACACTTACAACACAACCCATTTACTGAACATGTCAGCAATCACAAGGCAATATTTCTTTCCTTCACATGGTGTCAACTGAATGAAGTCCATCATAAAATGAGCAAATGGTTTGTCTGGTGGTGGGTGTCCTGCAGAGGCCATGTGAATGGCTCCTGATGCATTGTTAGCTGCACACACTATGCATGTTTTGTAAAAATCTTGAGAAAAAACTGAAAAACCTTGTGTACCATGCTGAATTGATGCCAGCACCCATTCCCCCTTTTCCCACGTGATCTCTGCCATGCACCAACTTGGCATAGCAGTGGAAGAGAGCACGTGGCAAACAAGGCTTGCTATCAGGCCCCACACAGATGTTATTAGTAAATATAGCACCAGATTTAGACCAAAGTGCTCGCTCCTGTGGAGTGGAAAGAGTTTGCTAGGTACACCCATGGAGATTGAGACACACACTGATGTTTCAGTTCTGCAAACAGGAAAGAGTGTGGGTGTTACCAGTAACCTGACTTAGCAGCTGCATCTACAGCAGCGTTTCCTGCAGAAATGGAGTCAGAATTGTTAGTGTGTGCTTCACATTTCATAACAGCAAAGGCTGAAGGGAGCAGAATAGCATCCAGCAGGGCTGACACAAGGCGGTGGTGGTGTATGGGCTTGCCTGTGGATGTAAGAAAACCTCTGTGTCTCCACCGGGCACCAAAATCATGTACACTCCAAAGGCATATTGAGAGTCAGTATAGATATTAACAGATTTGCCTTCTGCCAATTTGCAAGCTTCAGTGAGAGCTATTAGTTCAGCAGCCTGTGCAGACAGGTGTGATGGTAGTTTTCCACTGAAAAGTATTTCATGTTGGGTAACAACTGCACAGTCCACCAACCCTTCACCTGTGTCAGAGGAGCGGGATTCAGATCCATCCACAAACAGCTCCATGTCAGCATTCGGGAGAGGAGTGGAGGAAAGGTCTGGTCTAGATGTGCAGATCTGATCAATAGACACAATACAGTAATGTGGTTCTCCATCTGCTGATGTAGGAGAAGAGTGGCAGGGTTAAGGACAGTACAACGTTTGACTGTGACATTTGGCATATCAAGGAGTGTTGTGTGATATCTGAACCATCTCTGCACAGAGAGGTGTGAAGTCTTCTGTGTGTGCAGGATGTGCGATACTGCATGCAGCACCATAAGGGTGAGATCACCATAATCCACAATGTCACATAAAGCAACCACAGCCTTCTCTGCTGCAGCCACGGCACGTAGACACAGAGGGAAGCCAGCTGCAACAGGATGAAGTTCAGTTGAGAAATAAGCAACAGGCCTTTGTTTACCCCCATGGTTTTGTGTTAAAACAGATGTCGTATAACCATCTTTTTGGTCAAACTGAGTAAAAGGTAAGTCAGGTTTAGGCAGTCCCAGAGTGGGAGTGGACTGCAGAGAGCAGTGAAGGCTTTGTCAGCGTTTTCAGTCCAGGTCAGGATGTCATGTACACTGACATTTTTTACCATGAATCGTGGAAGAGAGGGGTGCCTCTCTAAGTAATTAGGGATCCCACTGTCTACAGTATGACGTCATGCCTAAGAAACTCATCTGTTTCTTAGTTTTTGGCTTTGGTACAGATTGAATGGCTTGTATGCGTTTGGGAGAGAGAGATTTGCCCTCAGCTGTGATCACATGTCCCAAATATGTTACACTTTTTTGAGCAAATTGTAATTTAGACAGGCTGGCTTTGTGGCCATTTTCAGCCAAATGTTTTAACAAGACAATGGTGTCAGATTTTCATGCTTCTTGTGATGGACTACAAATCATAAGGTCGTCCACGTACAGGACTGACCCTCCCAGGAGATGCAAACTGTCCAGATTTTTAATAAAGTGTACTGTGGAATACCCCTGGGGACTCGCAATACCCCATTGGTGTTCGTGTAAAGGTGTAATCTTTCCCATTAAATGAAAAAGCAAACCAGTACTGGCTGTTGGCATGTACGGGAATTGAGATCCACGACAGAAAAATGTGTTGCTTCTTCTGGAATCAGTGACAATATCATGTGAGGATTAGACGCTATCGGCGCGCAGGGGTGTATGGCGGCGTTTACTGCCTGCAACAAATCCCCACTCTGTGGGCTGGCCTGTATCACATATTTTCTTTACTGGAAAAATTGGCATACAAACAGGTGAGTCAGCGCACAGAATTATGACTCCAGTCTGCAGTAAAGAATCAAAAACTGGTTTAATGCCCTCAATCGCTTCTTTTTTGAGTGGATATTGTTTCATGCATGGACGGAAATCAGATTTTGGATGAACTATCAGAGGTGTGGCACCCTTCATAAGTCCTACATCATATTTGTGACTAGCCCACATTGTGAACGGAACCTCTGACAATTCTGGAATTTCAACAGGTACACCTTTAATCAAGATTTGTTTAGATGTGTAACAACCCTGGCATAGACCCAAGTGCAAAGACCACGCAGCAAGCAATATCAGGTTCAAAAGGCAAAGTCTTTACTTCAAAACTTGCAGGAGAATCCAACTCACTCAGAGTGAGTTTTATTTTCACCAAAGCTATATAAACAGTATTAACTTAGTAGATAGTAATGTGTGTTTCATGTATTGTGTGTAGAGCTAGGAAAAAAGGTTGCAGGAATTAAAGAGACTGTGTAAAAGATCTAATGTAACAGCAGTACCACTTTTAAAGGCGAGTAGACACCAAAATGGTTTAGTCTAGAACATAGGGAGTAGTTTAAAAAAAGAACGCAGCCTGAAAGCCGAAACTTTACAGGTGGCAGAAGTGGGTGTAGGTAGACAGAAAGAGCGGGAAGCGCCCGAGCTACTGGTGTTTTGGAAAGGCAAGTAGGAGCTGTAGCTAGAAGGACCCCGGCCCTCGCAAGGCCTTTTTAAGAAATAACCGTGTCAGCAAAAAGTAAGAATCAGGGAAGGTGGGGGCTGAACAGGTGACCCAAATCCATATTAAAGTACACCATTATGTTTGACGAATGTGATTGGATATTTTTAAGAAAATAGGTGGAGAGATGGTTTTACTCCACCCAAAAGAGGCAGACGCTGTTAGCCTTTAAAAGATCATGTATTAGCCTTTGTTCTTCAGTCATTCTCCGGGTAATGATTCGGGTTTGTTCAGGTCGCAAAGAATAAACTCTACGCAACGACTTCTGACTGCTTCCAGTGTTTAAGTTGTAATAATTTTGAGACTCCGATAGTAAGTCAATCGTACAGAAGATTAAGTGTCGCTGAGGAAGCCTGACCCTATCGCTGGCCTTGGGGCCGGGCTGCTTCTCGCCATCAAAGGCAAAGGTACAGACATGGAGCAGGCAACAGCAGTAGTCGAAAACAGGCAAAAAGTTGAAACACAAAACAAGGTCAATCATGAGAGAATGCTGGAAAGCTTGACAAAACATCAAAGACAATCTGGCAACCAGACAACAGAAAACCTGAGCTATATATACACACACACACACAGATGGCCTAATGACTAACAGCTGAGTGATTGAACACAGGTGAATGAATCAACAATGGCGGGAAAACAAAGACAGGAAGTAAAGCAACATACAATGAGCAAAACCAGTCTTTCAAAATAAATCCAGAAAAACAACAACAAGGAGCAGACAAGTATGACAGATGTTTCTGGAGTCAGCTGTACTGTTCTTTTAACCACTGTGGTAGATGTTAAAGCAGTTCTGTATACACCACCAATTTACTGGACTGGGTTCTGAGATCTCCTTCCATGGGACTGTAGTCAGCATCTGCGAGTGGAGCCACATACCCAGCTGCTTCCATTGCCAATCTTCAGGTTTTGCCAGTGACACGTGTGGGCATGCTCCGTGGAACATAGTATATTGATGGGACAGAGAGACAGAAACGGCAGCAACCATTTTTGTCCAATAAATATGTGTTAAACCCAACCTCTCTACACCCTGCTCTGGCCCAAACCACACTTCCTCATACCTTCCATCTTTCCCTTCAGAAACATAGGCTGTACAGTGCAGTGAGTCAGACTTCATGAAAGAGGAAGTCTGTGTGTGTGTGTGTGTGTGTGTGTGTGTGTGTGTGTGTGAAATCAGTGATCTGTGAAGATACAGACATTAGCCCTGTTGGAATCAGTGACCACTCATAAACATACAGTAACACATCAGGAGTGTATTTGATCAATTGTGGTGTGATTGGTAATCATGTAACTAGCCATCTGGATGTGAAGTTAGAACTATTCCAAAATAACACATCAAATCTCATCCTATTAAATTGATTGGGCAATGTTCTGATACAAGAAAAGAGTGTTTAGTTGAGCTGTCATCATAGCTGCAAGACAGTGGTTTTGTATACTGCTCTTGAATAGGAAATCCTCCTGCTCCTATCGTTTTACAGTACCTACCGCTTAATTTAGGCTTTTCCAACAATGCTGATGATTTTAACACTGACAGTGTTGCCCCTGAATCTACTAAGAACATTACGTTTTCTCCAGCAATGTTAAGTGTCAATTCAGGAAGTTTCTTATAGCCATCACCATATATGTACATTGAATATGTGGGCTTATATACAGTGGTGATCGTCATTCTTCTTGCGATCCTTTGGCTGAGCTGCGAATACCTGCCAGACACTGGCAACAGGGTACTCACCTACAGCCGCGATGAACTCCTGCTGCTCTGGACCTCGCTACTGAGTAACATCAAGCAGATGGTAGCTCTACCACTGGAGTTTTGGAGGAGGAAAAGAGGGAGACACGGGGGCATTCGTAGCAAAATATGGAAGCATTCATTTAAACCACCTCTCCCCTCCATCATCCTGTCGAATGTCTGCTCACTCCAGAATAAAATGGACCTGCTACACGCCCGGTGCTGACTGGAAAGAGTTTTCAGGGACGCCCTGTCCGAGACTTGGCTCGACAAGTCAGTCTCCAATGTTGATGTCAGTCTGGACAACTTCATGATCATTAGGTCCGATAGGATGAGGCAATCGGGGAAGATGCGAGGTGGTGGGATCTGCCTTTACACCAACAACAGGTGGTGTAGCAACATCAAGGTGCACCGTAAGGTCTGTATGCCCGACCTGGAGATGCTGACCCTGTCCCTACTATCTCCCTCGGTTAAGTATCTAAGTAGCTAAGCATCCTGGAGCTCCGGTGTTCATCTTGGGGGATTTTAACACTGAACTCCATGCTACCATCATTTCAACAGTATGTGGACACTCCCACCAGATGGGAAAATACCCTGGATCTGTGCTACGGTAGCATTACTGATGCTTTCAGCAGCCGATCATACCCCCCACTCGGACTCACAGACCACAACATCATCTGTTTACTTCCGCCGTACAGACAGGAACTCAAACGTCACAAGCCACAATACTACAGCACCCCACAATGGTCAGAAGACGCCATCAAACAACTCCAAGGCTCCCTGGCCTGCACTAACTGGGACATCTTTGGAGGAGACCTGAACAGTAGGGTTGCTGTCATCACAGACTATATCAGCTTTTGCATAGATACCACTGTACCAGTCAAAACAATCAAGAAATATCCTAACTCCAAACCCTGGATCACTCCTCAAATAAAACAGAGCCTGAAAGAGAAGCATGAAGCTTTTAGGCACAAAGACTTGGCGGGTCTCAGGCTGGCAAACCACAAAATCAAAAACGAAGCTCAAATTTGAGGACAGACAGAAACTGAAGTTTGGTAACATGAACACCAAGCAAGCCTTCCAGATGGTGAAAACCCTGACTGGCTGTGAACCCAAACACAGCTCATCAACAAGACCTGACCCAGAACTCCTCAACACATTTTTCTTTGACACACAGGACTTCACAGATGAATGCGTCAAAGAGCTGAGAGACCTCCCTCTACTAGACCCCAATACACCGGACCCCTTCTCAGTGGAGGATGTACAGTGGCAGCTTAGCCGGTGTAAGCCAGGCAAGGCCCCGGGGCCTGACGGCATCCCAGCAATGCTGCTGAAGACCTGCGCCATAGAACTCTCACCAATTATTCACTCACTCTTCTGCAAATCTTACCGGTCTGCCACAATTCCCACCCTCTGGAAAACCGCTACAGTAATCCCTGTGCCCAAAAAACCCAGACCCACCGAACCCAATCACTATCGCCCCATTGCCCTAACATCCACAATAATGAAGTGCCTGGAGAAATTGCTGCTACAAACCATACTACCTATTGTCAACCCACAACTGGACCCCCTCCAATTTGCCTACAGGGCCAAGAGGGGCACAGAGGACACTGTGGCCTGCCTGCTGCACCTCCTCCTTCAGCACCTGGATTCCCCAGGCACCTTCACCAGGATCCTTTTCATGGACTTCAGTTCTGCCTTAAATACGATCCAGAGGCATCTTCTGATGCAGAAACTACACCAGCTCAACGCTCCCCCTCTTCTGATCCATCTCCTGTACAACTTCCTCAGTGACAGATGGCAAACAGTTCAGGTAGGCACGACCACATCATCTGCACACACCATCAACACTGGAGCACCGCAGGGGTGCTTGCTCAGCCCGTTCCTCTACACACTGTACACCAATGACTGTATCAGCCCCTCACCCACCACCACTTACCCTAAATATTTAAACTACACTGCCATCCTAGCCCTTCTGACAGATAAACAATCAGTTTTGGATTACAATAACACCATATCCCACTTCACCCAGTGGTGTATCTTCAACTCAATGTCAAAAAAACAAAAGAAATGGTAATAGGCACCCCTTCACCTCTGCACCCCATCCTCATCAACAAAGAAACAGTGGAAATGGGTTAACAGTTTCAAATACCTGGGACTCACTCTGGACAATAAACTTAGCTTTGATCAACACAAAGGACATTCAAACAAGGAGCCAGCAAAGACTATCAGTCATCCGCAAACTCAAAGGACACCTCCTCCTATTGCTATACTAGAGCATTGTCCAACCCATTCTGCTCTACTGTTCCTCCTGTTTCTTCAACATGCTCTCGGTTACCCGTGTTAGTTTGGCCCAATTTGTAACAAACACTGCCGCAAAAATAATAGGTCTCCCCACACACAACCTCTCAGAGCTCAACCGCAGAGCCATCACATGCACAATAGCACAGGACACTAGACATCCATTCAATTGCCACTTCTCAATACTGTCGTGGAAATTCTGTATTTCCCTCTTGGAGAAGTGAACAAATAAAATGATGATTCAACAAACAGTTGTCTTTTGAAGATTTAATTAAGCAGAATAATAAAAGTACAAATAATGAACAAAAGTGAAATAAGTAAGGATTAAGACGATCAACAAAAGGAGTGAACAAAGATATAAGGAGGATCATAGAAGTTGATCTATTTCAGCTGAAAGGCCAGAGATCATGCACACATGCGGGGTACAATCCATCTGACCCCGAAGTAGAGAAACAGTCACATATTTATAGTAGCAACATAACAAGCAGGCAAGGGAGACACAATACTGTTGGACCTTGGTCTAAGTATCTGTTTCTTACTCTAGCAAACATCATATCCAAGCATCAGTACAAGGCAACCTGTTCTCCTGTTCCCCTCGAGGGACACAGGGCAGGTTGCTCTACAAGATAAGATGTACCATAACATCAATGTGTCAAACAAACAAACTATAAGAAAGGAAAATGATAAAGTTCCAGAAGGCACAAAAAACACTACATATCCTGCAAAATAATAAATGGTTATGAATGATACATTTTGCCCCGACAAATACTTCCCTCTGGGCGCAGGTACAGGTCCCTGAGGTGCAGAAGGGCTTGCTTTGGAAAAGGTCTGGTACCAGCAGCCATTGCAGCCCTCAACAACACACCTCAGTGATGGGAAAACTGAGGGCCCCTGCCCCTGACCAGCTGTCTGTTGTCTACTGATTATTCCGCTGTTGTCATGGTTGTCATGTTTGTTGCTGATGTCATGTTGTTGTATGCATATTATTTGTTTTGTTGTGGGTGGTGATGGGTGTAAATGGTGATGGACATGTACAGAGCTGTGAAAAGGTATTTCCCCTCCGGGAACAATAAAGTCTAACGTCTAAAATTTGCTCTGGCAACTTCCATCATTGAAAATTGAAAGATGGCTGTTTGGGCTCAATTTGTACAGCGGTCAGTGTCAATTTAGCTTTCTTGTTCTGCAGTCTTGTTGATCTTCTTGATTGTACTGCTTCTTGTACTGTCTTCGTTGTTATTGTCTGTCTTTGGGTCTGGTTCTGGAGGTGAAGCCCGTGGAGATACACCTCCCACGGCTCCGGACGCTGCTCCGTTGTCTGCTGGTGGAGGTGACTGGGCGTAGGGAGGCGGTGCGGAGTCCAGGTCTAGATCGTACCTCAGACGTCTTTGACTTTTTCCCTCGGAAAGACAAGGATACAGATTAGTACTGTTCACTGCGCCTGTCTGTTTCCGAGTTTGTTTTTCCTGTCCTTTCTCTAATTTTTCTGACCTAAGTCTCTTCCTTTCCCCCAGTTCTGCTTCTTCTCTCCATCTCGAGCACACTCAGAAAAGTGAGTTATCCTACGACCAACATCCATCCACTTGTCCAGGAAGCAAGTAAGTCCAGCAAGCCTCTACACAGTCTCTTCCATGGTCCTTATCCCGCCTGGCTCATCTCTCCTCAACATACAAGAACACTATAATTCACCTGATGAATCCTCCGCGTCTCCCAGTCCACCTCCCTCATCAAAAAAGAGAGGAAGAGGAAATTCTAGGACAGTCCTGTTCTCCGACTCCATTGCTTCCAAGGACAACTCTAGCATCCCGCCATCATCCCGACTACTCTGACCTCTCAATACGTAACCGGCTGCAGCGTCACCACGCTTCAGTGAGGTCCCCCGATGACCAGCCTTCATCAAACATGTCCAACTGGACTGTAGCCACTCTTCAAAAAAGGCAAACAGACACAACAGACAACAAAGCAAAATATTTCAATGCTCTCATGTCAGCCTGTCATGCCCACTGTTCATCAATGCCAGCTCTCTTCCAGGTGACGTCATCATGCACACCCCAACAACACGCTGTGACGTCAGTGCTCCTGTTAAAGAGACAGTTCACCTATATCCTCCAGCTCAAAGACAGCAGATAGGCCAGCAACAAAAGCAAAAACAGGGATCATCAACCAGAACAAAAAGCACCACAGCTTCAGCAACCACCATATTTATCACTATTACGTACTTTAGATGAAGCACGCAACACTGGAATTCCCACCTCCCATCAGGTTTTTCAACACCAGTAGGCTACATCACCCATCGCAAATGTCACTGGGACGTCAGCACCCCCAGCTGTCCACTTCCAACAACCACAGCAGCTGGCTTCAGTTGGGACCTGTGTCTGCTGCTACAGCTGTGTCTACATCCAGCATCCTCAGTCCAGCAGATCCTACAGATCCCGCAACCAAACAAAGTTTACCTTAGCGGCATTAGCTTCTTCTCTAAACTCCTAACCAGCAGCCCGGGCCTGGCCTCCAGCCATCCACAGATAACTTCACTTTTCAGAGGACTTCTATGCCACGAGCAAGCTCAAAATCCTCTTCACCTTCCTCTTACCGCAGACTTGCTGTCACTCTGCATCCACACCATTCGCTCCGCATACAGAATTCCTCATGTTGCTCAAACTTTAGAAGCCATGTTCCTGCTTGCTTTTTTCGGTTTCCTCAAATGCTGCAAATTCACCGCCTCTACTTTTCACTTTGACCCACGCCATCATGTCCGCATTTTAGACTTTACCACCATGGTATTCTATTTAAAGCGAACTAAAACCAATCAATTCTGTCAGCTTACACTTGTCTTTTACTTCAAAGTCCAATCACAGCTGAAGCCTTTCGAGACCCTTGCAAACTTCTTGCAATTCTGGAAATCCCAGAGAATAACTATGACAGATCCTCTCTTCATCTCTGAATCTGGACAAGTGGCTACTTGATTCCGGTTCCAACAGCACTTCCACCACATACTCTCCTTGTCCAGCATTTCTCCTGTCCATTACTATGGATACTCTTTCAGGATCAGAGCCACCACCTCGGCCTCCGACAATGGCATCCCCGAACACATAATACAAATCATGGGCCGTTGGTCCTCCCAAGCATCACTGCTACATCCATTCAAATCTCAGATCTGTAGTATGCTTACAACACTTAAAAACAAGAAAACTCACAGCTGCAGGCAGATACTGAAATAGACAACTTTGAAAAACTCACATCTCGACAAATAATAAACACAGACAGAGACACGGAAAATGCCTACAAAAAGTTGCATCTTTAGTGACAGAACATTGCAGCCGGGAGTCCTCCTCCTACAAGCTCTGAATGAAGCTGGAGTTTTGGCGGGGGTAACTTTTTTATGGCTGGACGCCAGGGTCCTTCCTTGGCTAACTGTTATGGTGTAGAAAGGTCGACCCAAGTGCACGACACAGATAAAAAAGAATAAACTGTTGTTCATCAAACCTCAAATTGTGGTTTTTACATTTCTTTTTGTGCACAGGATTGAACACAATATACAATGTGTTATTGAGTGACAAGCCAACTGATCAAAACAAACAACATACTTGCGACCCATGCATGAGCATGTTAGGGCCCTCGCACATTTATCTGCTGTTTGCGGAACTTGAATTTGTGCTTAGGTATTTATGGGTTTTCACTAAAGAGCACCTTCTAGATCACTGATCGGTCAAACCAGAAAATGGAAGAGAAAGATTAATTCACTCATCCTCGCAAAATAGGTGGTGCTGGAAGCTTGCTGACATAAGGCCTTTACACACAAGGACATTTTTTTCATGTGAGTACTTTCACACAGAACGCAAATATAATATGCAGCGAAAAAGTGAGGCAATTTTTTTTCAGACCAAGGTCAATTTTTCTGAGCTTTTGCATGGCAAATAAAGGCATCAACCAATCACATTTGTGGAACAGATGTCACTTCACAACTCCTAATGACAATGGCAGACCTGTTGATTGTTTGTCATATAATGCAGGCTGATCAGAAACACAAAGGACACAAAATATAGACAATGAACTCAAGGACAATTTGTGGAGCAGCATGGCCGGATGCAGGATAGTGAGGAGCTGATGTAGTTTACTTTTGGATGTAGTTGGTAGCAAGGCAACAGTGTCATAGCAGGTTTGGCTCATCATATTAATCAAATACGGAAGGCACTCTGTAGCTTTTTACCTGCAAGGCACTGCACATAGACTACCCAAAGTAACACTAAGATACTGGAGCATACATATTGGAGCACACACAGGCTTTATATGAGTGCTCCAGTGTCGTATTTCTAATATTTCAGTGTTGCTTTTTGTTTTTGAAGAATGAGCTGGAGCAAATCTATCTATCCATCACAAATTCTCATCGCTGCCGGTATAAATAGTTTTGATGCGAAATATTTGCAGGCGTGTATTTTGCATTTTCGTGTCATTTATTCATCACATCCCCAATGTGTAAAGGCCTATAGTCAGTACTTGCAGGTCATGCAGTGGCTACCGCTGGCAAAACAGTTGGTGTTGCTTCTCATTCAGCAGAGCAGGGTTATATCAAATAAGTCAATTTAGGACTCCTGTTCTCCATTTCCTCCAAGGTCAGCACAGTCAAGATGGTTTGCACTTAATCAACAGCACTATTTTACGTGCCAAAGTTGATCTAATGTGAAAGCACTGTGCAAGCTTACTTCCCCTTCGTGCGCAAATGAACTGATTTTGGTCCCAAATTTGGCTTGCTGTGACTGAGCCATCACACTTCCTCTAGTATCCACCTCAGTACTGCTAAGTATTTATTTAAACCTCAATCAATTCTTTTTGAAGAGTACTGACTTAGCATTTAAAGTTTTAGAAAAGTACTGCTGAACAGAAGAAGGCCCCAAGAGGAAACTTTTCCATGTGGCTGTGGCTTAGAGAGTGATTTGAGTTAGAGAAAATAGTAGTTTAAAATATAAAAGTGAATGATGTGTGTTTCAGGAGTTAATAAAGTATGACAGTTTGAGTGGCTGTCCCTAGATTATGTCTTAATGAGCCATTGTGGAATAAATTCCTTTTCAAATGACAGATAAGTTCAGGTCCAAAATAAAATAGATTTTCATGTTATGTTTTATGTTACGGAAGCAGAATAATGTTGAAATATGAAATGTTACATTGCATCGCTGAAAAGTAGGCATGTATATCAAGTATGGCTATATAAAGCATTTTGGAATGCTGTCTGATTACCATCCAAGTTGAAATTAGTATTCATGGTCCCAAGAAGATGATTCCCACCCTGTTCTTTCTAGCATCTACTGTATGTAACTACGTTATTATTCAGCCTATGCATGTTCTGTCACGCCCTGTCCACAACGCTGATGATCTGGCTTCGTTCCACCTGTCTTCCTGCGGGTTGCCACAGCTGTGGGTCATCACAGTAATCATCCTCACAGCTGTGGCCAGGATTGAAATAGCGGCTGCTCCTTGTGCTCGGAGCCAGTTCGTATTTGGATCCTTGTGTGACGATACCTACCCGCCTGTATTATCTGATTTCTGACTCCGTGTATGACCGTGCTTGCCTTGGACTTCCCTTGCCTATCGTCTGCCTGTTTACCTGACTTCCTGACCTCGACCCGGCTTGTTGGACTTCTCTTCGCCTGCCCCTTTGGACGTATCTGTACCCAGTGTGTTTACGTGTGTTTATCAGTTAAGTAAAGACATTGAACCTTACCTGAGTGTGCTGGTTGTGCTTTTGGGTCCCATCCGCCCTGGTGTGTGATATGTTCAGTGTGTGCATTATCAAACCATACTCATACAACAAAAATGAAACATATAATAGTAATGATACTAATACAATTATTATTGTTGTTATTATCGTTATTATTTTTCTTTTACATAGTCACATCCATGTTGCTATTGGTTGTGGGTAATTTTCCGAGCAAAGTCTGGTGAACAACACTCCAAGCTGTCTCTCAAAGGTCACAGAAAGTCCGCTTAAAGACCCTTGCAGACTGAATTGTGTATTTGGACAGACCATTGCACCCAGACTTCCTGGGAATGCCCGTTAACTTGATTCCACCGGGTCCGGCTGCATCGCTTTACGGCTGCGATGAAAATGCTTGTGATTCCACCAGACACACCGCAGCTCCGCTTAAAATATGCACTTACATCTATTTTTGATTGAAGCAGCACACAGCAGATTGAGCCGGGCAGGAAGTCAGACACAAGAACGGCATACAGCATCTGGTCAATTTTCAAAATTAAACACCCTGTGCAGACTCCCGATCATATATCAACAATAAACACAATTAAAACAGACAAAAAATAAACCTAAATAAATAAACTACTTACCCATGGTAGAAACACAAACATCAAGGAAAAATGACCAAATCAACAAAATCTGAGCAAGTCAACAAAACGGGGCAGGCAAAACGCATCACTTCTGAAACACTCCCGGTGGGGTATGAAGCCGTGCAGAGGACGGAATATGACGTCATAGAGCCACAAGCGTGAAACTGCAGTGAAGTCTGGACATTTGGATTCATCCACTGGCAACCTGTGCAGGGTGTACCCTGCCTCTTGCTCTATGCAGACTTATATATATTATAGATATGTTGCACCCACCTGTGACTATGAAAAGTATAAGCGTGTATACTGTAGATAATGGTTTGATGGACAATCAGGCAGATCTATAATTTATATAGCATATTTATGGTCTACAAAGGATTAAAACATTTGTTTGGACACAGTGAGCTCTTTCATCACCCTCAGATCAAAGTATGAATAGCAACCATTGGGGCGGGGGTGTAATGTAGAGGGCATCAGCAAAACAACGCAAGGTCGTCTGGCAAGGTGGTGTGTTAGCCAATCACATACATGCAAGTGCACATTCCTGGTACATTCCTACACATAGGGAATTTGAGGTCAGTGTTAGGGGGATGGAGAATGAATATAGTGATTAGAGGGACCTCATAAGGACAAGTGTGTGTGTGTGTGTGTGTGTGTGTGTGTGTGTGTGTAAATGTGCATACACATAGCCTACAGTCCTTCTCCTTGTTGACCCTCACAGAAACAATCTTTTTCTTTAGCAGCGGGTGTCTCATAAATTGCAGCATGGCAAGCTCCCATGTCACAATGTTGAAGGCCTCTTTATAACATCCAAATGGAGAAATGATGAATATTTAATAGGTAGTTATTGTTGACCTAGGGGGAAACTGCAACTCCCAATCAGCATTCAGTCAAGCTGCTTATTAGATTGAGACAAGCCATTTCTATATGACGACTGACAAATTGGATAACAAAGGTGATTGCAGTCTGAACAAAGGAACAGAGCATGAATACTAAGCTGTCCATACAGCTGGAGATGGTCTGAGTGCCTGTGTGTTGTTGATAACAGGGAGGGGGTTTATCTTAAACCATACGATAGATGGCAGGGCCACTGATTTCAATCTGGTAATTTCATACTCAGATGGACACACAATATGCTAGAACACAAAGAGAATCCTCTCTATATATGCCTTAAATGCTGTAGCTGCTCTCTGCCTCGGCTCACCACAGCCTTGTCCACCCCTCCCCGCGGCTTCAAAAAACATCTCACTGCAGCGGTTGAAGGGTTGTTTTGTAACTCACTTTACCCCTGAAGTTTAAGTAAACTTCCTGACAGAGTTTGGCAAAGACACTGCAGTGAAACTGTCAGCTCAGTGGAGAAAGAGATTCCTTCAGCTTTGAAGTGACAATCATTTTTACTGCATGCCTTTTTTCACAAACGTTATGATTTCAAAGGGAATTCCCATGTTTAATACTTTGCTTCTACATAATCAAGAGTATCTACACAATTAAATGTTCTAATAGTATTTTTGAAAACACTTTTATACACAAACATTTAATCCGCCATAGTTTTTTTTTACTTTATTGTTCCATTTATAAGCTTTGATTGTATATTATATTTGCATTGTTTAACACTTTTGGTATGATAAATGTATACACATTTTAATCAAAGTTTTGACTTCCTGACAGATACAGATTGTTGTCATCGATTGACATGAAAAAAGTGAACTCTTCCTATCAACCGCTATCTAAGCTTCTGTGCTGATGATGCAACAGATACATCACTGGCTAATGATTAGTTGGGACAAACAATGTCATACTCAATGAATGAAGTTAAACGAAATCAGTATGTTTATCAGGCTAAAAATGGGAAGACATGAATTTGGCCTCATTTTCCATGGGCAAAAGGCTCAGGAACAGATTAACAGGGGCAGTGCAGGCTGGACCAGGGCTGGAGACCTCCGGGGGACGGCCAGGAGGACGCCCAGACTGGCGGAGCCGCTCAGAAGGACGGGCAGGAGGTCGGCGCCGAGGAAGGAGCCACTCAGGAGGCCGGGCAGGACGGCGGCGCCGAAGAAGGAGCCACTCTGGAAGAGGTGGGACAGGAACCAGAGACACAGGTGGTAATTATTACTGACTGCCAGAGTTTATTTGGCTGCACTGTAAACAGATACACTAGCTGCTCTAACATTGTGTACTAGCTGTTTACAGAGTGTTTGCTGCCCCCAGAATTCTGTAGTGTAGCACCCCAACCCGATTTACCTAAAATGGATTGGAAGAGACAGGCTTAATGTGGGGAAACATGGAAAGTGGGATGGATCTTCATGGACCTGGGTAACTGGAGTCTGGCCGCAGAGGGGTTGATGATCTTATCAATGGGGAATGGACCGATGAAACGAGGAGAGAGTTTCTTAGAGTCAGTCTTGAGTGGAATGTTTCTGGAAGATAACCAGACCTCTTGACCTGGTCGATACTTGGGGGCAGGAATGCGATGCACATCTGCAGTTCTTTTACCCGCCCGAGAAGAACGCAGTAGAGCAGCTCGAGCATCTCTCCACACCTTGTGGCAATGCCGAAGGTGATGGGACTGCAAGTTACTTTTCAAGGGCAGGAAACAGGGGAGGCTGATAGCCTAGTGAATCTTCAAACAGGGGATCTGCCAGTTGCTGAACTAATTAACGAGTTGTGGGCAATCCAAGGAAGGAAGGAACTCCAACTCGTAGGATTTGTGGTGGCAACGAACCACAAAGCTGACTCTAAATCCCGATTAGCCCTTTCAGTTTGACCGTTTGACTGTGGATGGAAACCCCAAAGCCCAGCAAAACTCTTTACACACTTGGGAAGTGAACTGGGGACCATGATCAGAAACAATGTCTAAAGGAATGCCATGTAGTCTAAACACTTTACTAACACATCTGCCATCTCATGGGCTAAGGGGAGTCTAGGAAGGCTGAGGAAGTGCACAGCCTTGGAGAACCAATCCACTATAGTCAAGATTGTGGTCTTTCCCTGAATAAGGGAAAGTTTCCCGTTTGACTCCGTGTAACCTTTCTGACAATGGCAATACTTTTCAATGCATTTTCTCTGACAATGTGTTTGACATTTAGCACACTCTCCATGTTAACATTTGGGAACATTTTTGATAAATGGGAACATTGGGGTGACAGCGCCCCAAATACCGCGGGGGGTGCTGTCGTACACCTTGACAATTGGGAACAATATTGACACGATCAATATTTCTGATGTGGGGGATGGGCAATAAAAAAAATGTAACCCTTTAGCACCACCGGTTCTGACTTTTGGGGCAACAGATGGGAAAACAAATGTAACTGTGCTGTGTACGTGTTGACAAATTGGCACATTTTTGACACCTGGGTCACTGACATTTGGGAAACCGATTTGACAAACAGGATCCATATGGATTATTAATGTAATTATGCTGCGTACATATTGACAAATGGGTACATTTTTGACAATTGGGTCAACCTATGTCAATATTGCAATTTTTTCACTCTGGGACCCCCGATGGACCCCTCCCAAAGTGTGCCACTGTCCAGAAAACACTTAATTGTTCTGTGTGCCGCGGAGGGTTTTTGGTGCCAAGGGCCTGTTCTAGGCCCCAGCCAGGCTGCGTGTGTCAAACCTGGGGTGTCTCTGGGACCTTGCTGGGGGGTCTGTGTACCCCTGACCCCCAGCAATTGTCAAAAATGTTCCCATTTGTCAGTGTGGCAAATTGTCAACATACAAGGAAATTGTGACACTCAACAACCCTTTGAATGGGGTTTTCGGTTTCCCGTTTGTCAGTATGGCAATTATCAAGAATGTTCCCAATTGTCAACATACAAGGGAACTGTGACATTCAGCAACCCTTTGTATGGGACGGTCAGTGTTACCAATTGTCAATGAAGCACCCACACTTGGTGATCTGTTTTCTGGGTAGAAAATGGGGTCAGGAACCCTGGAGGTCCGATATTTTCTTTCTTTGACCAGTAATGTCAGCACAGCTTGCCTGACTCAGAGACGCTCTTGCTGGGCATGTGGGCTACTGGGGACCAATAATCTTATTCTGACAAATGGGAAACCTGACCACCCCATTCAAAGGTATGACAAAGGAAGACAATTAAGTTTTCCCTCCACTCCGACATTTGGGAACATTCTTGAAATTTGCCATACTGACAAATGGGAAACCAAAAACCCCATACAAAGGGTTGCTAAATGTCACAGATCCCTTGTATTTTGAGTGTTGTAACCCTAGTTCTATGAGTAGAGTTTAGTAACTTTGGTTCTCTGAAAAAAGGCATAACAAATGGGAACATTCTTGACATATGCCATACTGACAATGGGAAGCCGAAATCCCCATACAAAGGGTTGCTAAATGTCACAGATCCCTTGTATTTTCAGTGTTGTAACCTTAGTTCTCTGAGTAGAGTGTTGTAACCCAAGTTCTATGAGTAGAGTTTAGTAACCTTGGTTCTCTGAAGAAGGGGCTCACAAATGGGAACATTGTTGTTATTTGCCATACTGACAAATGGGGAACCGAAAACCCCATACAAAGGATTGCTAAATGTCACAGATCCCTTACATTTTTGACAAATGGGAACATTCTCGGTTTCCCAATTGTCACATTGACATATGGGAACATTTTTGACAATTGCCATACTGACAGATGCGAAACCGAAAACCCCATACAAAGGGTTGCTAAATGTCACAGATCCCCTGTATTTTCAGTGTTGTAACCTTAGTTCTCTGAGTAGAGTGTTGTAACCTTAGTTCTCTGAGTAGAGTTTAGTAACCTTGGTTTTCTGAAGAAGGGGCTGACAAATGGGAACATTTTTGACCTTTGCCATACTGACAAATGGGAACATTCTTGACAATTTCCATACTGACAAATGGGAAACCAAAAACCCCATACAAAAGGCTGCTAAATGTCACAGATCACTTGTACTTTGAGTATTGTAACCCTGGTTCTATGAGTAGAGTTTAGTAACCTTGGTTCTCTGAAGAAGGGGCTGACAAATGGGAACATTCTTGACAATTGCCATACTGACAAATGGGAAACCGAAAACCCCATTCAAAAGGGTTGCTAAATGTCACAGATCCCTTGTATTTTGAGTGTTGTAACCCTGGTTTTCTGAATAGAGTGTTGTAACCCTAGTTCTCTGAGTAGAGTTTAGTAACTTTGGTTCTCTGAAGAAGGGGCTGACAAATGGGAAACCGAATACCCCATACAAAGGGTTGCTAAAGGTCACAGAGCCCTTGTTTTTTTGACAAATGGGAACATTCTTGGTTACCAAAAATGTTCCCATTTTTCAATTTGACAAGTGGGAACACATGCCCCAATTGTCAGAAATGTTCCCATTTGTCAACCCTTCCGTGTGCCCTCTGGTGGCCGTTTTGGGGTACTCTGACAATTGGGAACATTTTCCAAAAATGGGATGGGAAGGGTTTTGACAGTTGGGACACTGATTTCCCATACGCCCAATACAAATGGTTGCTAATTGTCAGCAGGGTCCCTACATAGAGTAGGTGGCCCCTGTGTCAGTCATGAATGTTCTCGATCTTGTATGGTCACAGCTATAGTGGGCTCATCGTGTGGTTGTGATGAGAGAACTGGTGTTATTAACTCCCCCTCTGGCTCCTCTGGGCCTCCCTATTGCCAGTCTGCTGCCGGGCCTGTCCATGGGTTTGTTGGACAGTCACTTCATCGATGACCTACTCAGTCACATCCCCAACAGGCATCATCATCAGCTTGAGGTCGGTTTAGCTGTGGATTGGACTGAGAGCGCCTGTATTGCTGTGTAGGAGGACCTCTTCTTCCTCCATAGCAGGGCGGTCCACCTCTTTGTCCTGGCTGTCCTCTGGGGTGATAGTTGCCATCAGTTCCACCAGACTGAGTAACGTGCACGTGGATTGGCGGCAGGGCAGCTACAGAGTTGCCAGGTGTTGTTTGTGCTGATCCTGGTTGGACCTGTGGCTGGACTGGGGTCTGAGGCACGGTTGGAGCCTGATGTGCCATTGTTACCGTTGGCTGTGCTGGGGCTTGTTCCACAGTCACCACTGGGGCCTGAGCCTTAGCTTTTTCTTTTTTCGGTTTGGTCAGTTAATTCAGCTGTAGTCAGTCAATTTGTTGGCCATGTGTCTGTTCGCCTCTTCTTCCTTCTGTTTCTCTTTTCTGTGGTTTTCCACATGATGCACAATGTTCTCGGAGAAGAATGGCCATTCCATCTTCATGAGTCCCACGACGTTGTCGAGATGTTTCTGCACTTCTTGTGGCATGGTCTTCTTCATCATTACTTTAAACAAACTTTTTGTGGTGTCATTGGTGTTCAAGGCATTTCCTGTATCGTCTCTCCATTTTCGCTGAAAATCATGTAAAAATTAACTTTAAATACTTCTCCATCCAGCTTAGGAGGATCCATTTTTTCTGGATACTGCTTCCTCAGTTGAGCCCACCCCATTTACTTTATTTCCAGACACCACCGCTGACAGTTGTGCTGCCTGGAAGATTTCTTCAGTTATGTGTTTTCCAGCCATGTGCATGAGCAGCGCCTTAATGTCACCTAGTGTCAGTTTTACTGCTCTACTTTCTTCCAGTGCAGTGATCCATTTGTTTGCTCCTTTGTGAAGGTCTGGCATCCTGCTTGCCAGCCCGACCGTGTCCATAAATGACCATGGCACATTGGGTTTGTCCCTGTGCCCTAGCTATTATGAGGCAAAAAGCGCTCACTTTATATGGGGAGTCAACGTCTTCATCTTGCTGTTCCTCTTCTGGCCTTTTGTCATGATGTGGGCTTTTGTTGGTTCCTGTTCTATTTTTAAGTTTAGTCTTGTCTCATGTTTCCAGTGTGTTCCTGCTCTTGTGTCTCTGCCCTTGAGTGTTTTCACCTGTGCCTGATTCCCCTCGTTAGCCTTCCCCTATTTATGCCAGTCCTTTTCCTTTGTGATCTGTGGTGTCATTGTCTTATGTCAGCTGCTATGTTCAGTGTGTTTTGTTGTTCCCTGGATTCAGTGCTTTGTGTTCTGTGAGTTTTCATGCTTCCGTGTCTTTGATTTACCTGTGTTCACTTGCTTGTCTACCTGCCAGCACAATTTAAGTTAGGTTCAATAAACCTTTGAACGGCTTCCGCCTTCTTGTATGTCTGCTTTTGGGTCCTTCTCCTACGCCTCTGTACGCGCATCCTGACACCTTTTCCTTTCTGGCCATGTGTTCTTGGGACTTCTTGCCTGGTACTGCTTTCCACTTTTTAGCCTGCCTGCTAATTCTTTTGGCACATTGGTTGAATCTTTTATCCCACTTAACTGACGTAGTTGGAGGTCCGTCACATTTGACAACCTTGCTTTAATGTTGTCTAGTCGGCGTTGCCTCTCCTCGGCCGCAGGGTCTTCTGATGTCATATAGCCATCCATCTGCACTCTCATTGTTCGTGGACAGCTCATGGATGCTCTTGATCATCAAGTTATATACATATTTATTTTCAGGACAACCTGGGCTATCAGAATATGTATGCTGCAGTGATGTCACATGAATGTATAAATAGTTAAATGACCAAAAAGACAAAAGAAAAAACAAAACGGAAATTGAATCTCAAAGAAATGTATTCAAATCACTCAAAGAACCATAATGAACAAGGTTTTTGGCTCTTGAAAAGTGTTATCCCAGGTCTTGGCAACCAGGGGGAAAAGAAATATTAATTCTAACCAACACACATCAAAAACTATTCACATTTTTTCCTCAGATTTTCCATTCGTTTTTCTCCCAAAAAGTTAGTTATGCCATGCCTAAAAGTAGTTCCTGTCTGCAATGAGACAGAGGGCCACATCACAGTCCTTACACTTCCAGGGGATAAACTGTTTGACCTGCCTGGTCTGCCTACAGTGTGAACAGGTCTTGCATCCATACGAGGCCCTCCTGCTTGTATCAGCTTGTGATACAGTGCCTTGGCAGGAGGGACCACAACTGTGACACCACACAAAAAAGAATGAAAAATAAAATTCCTACTATGCGCCTCGAGGTGGCGCTGTGAGTTCTTGTGGGCCTCTATTTGTCCCAGTGTGTGCTCTCTCCATGGTAACGTTGAGCAAGTGGGGTCAGACGCACAGTCGTAAACACAGCCTCTGATTGGCTGACAAGCAAGACAAGCAAGCTGGATTACAAACCTTCTGTAAGAGCTAAAATCACACCGAAGCCCTCGTTGGAATGGCACAAGAGTTTCTAATAGGGCAAGATCCTATAGAATTCCTATAGAGCTCGGACCCTTTTAACGGAGAGCTGGTCCAGTGAGTCCTGTACGGGGCTTTACCAGGCAATCTAACAGTGTGTGTGCGTTCGTGTGTGTGTTCATGCTTATTGCCCTTTTACCATAATGCTTTGACTACAAAATGAGGTTTCTCCAATTCTCAATTTTCTTTTTGTATCTTCCTACTTTTTATCTTTCTTAAATTTCAGGGAATGGATCTGTTGGCCGCAACTACTTGACACTCACGCACAAGCACACAAATCACACCTCCAGATTTTTATAAAAAATGTTATACTAGGTTAGAGATATGCAAAGGCCCCCCCTTTAGGAATGCACTCTACTCTTAAGAAAAATAAACCATCTGCCAGTTCTGCCTTCAGTGAGAATTCCAGGATGACGTCATCCTCCTACGCTGGTGCACTTGCTTTGAAGAGGGACTTTCTGGGCAGCTTCCTGCCCTCCTGTTCTCTTCTTAGGGTTATCTTTTTATGTAAGCCTTATTATCTCTCATTCACACTCACTTTCACCATTCTCACACTCAATATTTACAATTATTTATTTTACAAAAACATCATGATGTTTGTATAATGCAGTACAAAAGATACAACGCTTGGATGAATATGAAAATACAGTTAATAACAATAATAGTTACTATTTACAAAGTTGTTGCTTGGAGCCCAGTCAGGGGTTGAACTCCAGTCTCCCACATACTATGCAGAGACACTCACCACTGTACTGACAAGAACAGTCCCTACTTCAGTTTCAGAAAGCGGTATTTACATGCACTATATACACTCCTCTGGCCAGTGTCACAGTCCCTATAGGCTCCTAGCGACGCACCTCTATTGTCGCCTAGCGACTTGTGCAAGTTCTTTTAATCAGCCCCTTGCCCGTTCAGACCTTTCCCTCAGGAGACCTCAGCATGCAGCTGAAATACTACTGTGATGAAAAGCGGTATCCACAAGTGCTGCACTAGCATTCTCTATCGCAATCCTAGTGACGTGTGCACCAACTTAAAAACTCTTCACAATTTTGTTACAAACTTTTTAATTAATTTAAACTATGTTCTTTAGAGGAGAGACATGCTGACACTTAACCTGGGCGGAAATACCTGCACTCAGACACACACACAATTTGCAGAGAGAATAAAAAGCTCTGCTTACCTCTATTTTTGTGTGGCCACTGTGCTGATTTGCAGGCTGATCCTCCCAGTTTGAGATCCTCAGTGTCCTGTCTCTCCTGGCTGGCTCGCCAATTAATATTGGCCAGTGATGAAGTTCAGACCCCTAAACACTTTTCAACACTGTTGTCCTGCTATTGGAGTCCCAAAAAAGTTTCAAAGTATTCACTGGAAACGGTCAGAGGTTGGTGCATAAAGTTTATTCTTCTAAACAGAGATAAACCTGAGCTGGTCTCCGCAGAGCAATTGAAGACTGCTGTGCATGCTCTTTTAAAGGCTAATTAATCCTACCTCTTTTAGGTGGAGCAAAGCAGTTTCTCCACCTATTTTTCTAACAACAACCAATCATTTCATTGTAAATAATGGTGTATTTTTTTGTACCATTTTCTCTGTCCCTTCTCCTCCTGCACAAGTCCAGGCCTTGTTTTTCTGACTCCAATATGATTTCATATTTCTGGAATGTGAATACGTGCAGTACGTGCACCTGGCTTATGGCGAATTGTCTGATTTCATGTCTCAGGAATGTGAATATGTGCAGGCTACTGTGGGATATTTTATGTATGCAATGCTAAAATGCTAAGGTCAAGTCAGAAAGGTCAGGTTAGTATAAAAATATGTTAAAGGTTAGTACAGATAACAAATCAGTGTGATGAATCATTTTAAAGAGTAATCAATGGGGGTTTTGCTGTTCTGAATCATTAAAGTGTTATTTTTTTATTATTAAGTAGACTGACACTGAGAAATAATGGTGTACGAGAAAGAGTTGTTATATAACACTGAAAATGATGACGCTGCAGAAACCTCTGCAAACCAGGAGTAGACACGATTATTTCTCAGTCGAAGTAAAATGTTACAAAAAAGAAAACAATGGTGTCAGGTCAAGCTGGGACACAGAGATGCTCAAGGTCAAGCAGG
>LKNJ01008666.1:0-16546 GCA_002120245.1 Maccullochella peelii | reverse complement strand
ATATTTTTATACAACCATCCATTTCAAAAACTAGACATATTAAAATGGTTGTGCTTTGTTCTACCTCGGGTAGGGGTATCTCAAAAACTAAAGCCTATATATTCTGTCATCTGAATCTGTTATTTGATCATTTATAATTTATTACTGAACATGTCTCATCTCTCTCTCTCTCTTCTACAGGCTACTTTGTCTACTTCACTTATAAAGTATCTGTATTTTATTCATTTTACGTAAGACTTTTACTCTTTGCTCTTTATTGGAAAATGATTGCTAGAAGTTGAAGTATAATCTCAATTTCACCGTATAGAGCTTTTCCTTTGACAATTACTTGTACTTCTACTTGAGTATGGATATTGTGTACTCCACAGCCACCTCTGATCACCAGAGAGTCAGTCAAGTGCGAGTGAGTACACTAGTCCACTTGCACTGGGACACTTGTCCACGGCACTTACTGCTCAGCTTTGTAGTGGTTTGGGGGAATAGTACAGTACACATATTTAAGGCGACAGCAAGGATGGTGTACTGGTGGGTGGTGGTCAACTAATTGTGCGGGGGCGGTCTGGCTCAGAAATGCCAGGGCTGATTATTTGCCTCAGTCCAGCCCTGGCTGTTTTTGTACTGCAGCTACCAGACAAAGTGGGCAGTTTTTAAGTTTCACTAGGTTTTTTCTGGGTAGGACTACTAAGAACGTGTTATGTCACTCCTGGGACTGTGACAGCACTACAGAGAGATAGTGGGTGGCTCAGTAGAGAGACAGGCAGACAGGAGAGAGACAGAAATATTTATTGTCAGCTGCATTTCAGTAGCTCTCATCGCCTCTGTATGCATGCAACATTTCTCTTCCTAACACACTGACTCAAATAATGGTTGATAGAAATGTCATAGCTGGGTCAGAATGACCTGACGGGCTCATACTGGAACTACTGCTCAGTTAGAGAGGGACCAGGAAATATAAGGATATTTCCTGGTGAATGAAACAGGGACAGTCAGAGTCAGTCTCAGGACCGGTGGCGTGACAATAGCTGGGCTGTATTCGTTTCCATACACACTAGTTAAAAGGTACGAGTCTTGTATTTAAACATATTTCAGGATTTATTGTTTCATGGAACAATGTCACTTCAGTAATTCATATGCCTGTATAGATAATATATAGAGATGTCAACACCACCATCTTCAAACATAACCATAAAAAACCTCTTCTTTTGAGTAACTGGCAGCCTGATACTGATAACAGGCATAACTGGCAACCTGGTACCCTTAATGAAAACAGCAAGAAGTAACTAAAAGAGAAGAGAATAACCAAATGGATAACTGGCAACCCGGTTTTGGTAATGGAAACAGCAGGATGTTTCTGAAGTGAGCCTAGAATGGCTGAATGTATAACTGGCGACCTGGTACCAGACTAGAGAGAAAGCGGACACGCTGCAAAGCGCTGCCCGCTTCCTTTCAGCACCCATGTTAACCAATTGGTGTGTTCAGACAGGTCGCGGCGCACTGTGGCTGGCTTGCGCTCTGAAGCGATAGTTTCGGCGTCTGTTCTATTTTCTTGGACCACCGCAAGCCAATCTGGCACGAAAACACACTGATAATCTATTATAAATTATGTATTACATATGATATAAATTATCTGATTCTGATAAATGATAAAATATGCTTGCCAACCCTTTTTATTTTCCTGCCCCTGTGTTTTTTAAGTTACGTACTTATTCCACATATTTGTCAATTGTGTCTAAACAGACAGCGAGAGAGACGAGCAGACACACAGACACAAGCAGACAGAGAGCGAGAGAGAAAAAAGTTGATCTGGAAGTGGAGAAGCACAGGGAGTTGTACGATCCGCAGCACATAACAAAAGCAAAAAAGATCAGCCCATAGAAAAGAGCAGAGGAGCAGAATCGCTTGTTGGCCAGCGCGGAGAAATGCGCTGCTGTTGTGCCAGCGAGGCTACTGTTCGCACTAGAATTGACATATCGTGGCTCTTCGCGGCGTGTCTGCCGTCTGTCTCAACCCGGTGTAAGGTTACTAAAGTGAGGTGAGAATAGCCAAATGGCATCCTGGTGATGGTAACGAACACAGCGTGATGTTACTGAAATGAGGCTAGAAAAACAGAATGAGTATTTGGCAACCCGGTGCCACTAACTGAAACAGCAGGAGGCTACTGAAGTGAGGTGAGATTAGCCTAATTAGTAACTGACCACCCGGTGCCAGTGACCGTAGAAAGTTACTGAAGTGAGGGGAAAAAAAAAACGAATGCGTAACCGGCGACCTGGTACTGGTAATGGAAGCGGCATAAGCCGAGAAAAGCTGAATGAGTAACTATCAACCAGGTGTTAGTAACACAAACAATGTGAGGTTTCTGAAATGAGGCAAGAATAGCCAGATGCATTACTGGCTACCCGGCGCTGGTAATGGAAACATCAGGAGGTTGTCGAAATGAGAAGAGATCGCAGTTATGGAAACAGGTCGAGGTAGCTGTAATGAGGGAAGCTAGCCAAATGAGTAGCTGGCAACACTGTGCCTTTACTGGAAACGAGATTGTTGCACTGCATGAAACAAGTGAAATTTGGATCAAAACACAAGCACATGGCACCAACTCTGACCTTGGCAGACTTTCTCTCCTTTTATAATTAAATTGGGGAAGAATAAAATAGGAATTGGCCCAGTTCCACTCACAGAAAGTGGAGGTAAATGATAGATGGAGTAAGAAGAATATGGCATCCCGGTGCCAGTAATGACATTAGATTCTCCAGAGACAGGAAGGGGTTGTTGGGAGACGGTCGGCAAAAGGAGGTTAGTTAAGTATTAAAACATTTCAGTAAGAAATTTGTTGCAGAAACAACTGAGAGCAGATCGGACGTTCTGAGGTCGCTTGCATGGAAAACAAGAGCAGACAGGGCAGGAGGGTGTTTATAGTCAAGTCAAGTCAATTTTATTTATACAGTCCAATATCCCAAATAACAAATTAGCCTCAGGGGGCTTTACAGTCGGTACAGCATACGACCTCTGTCCTTAGACCCTCCCCAAACCCTTTTAACGGGGAAAAGATGTTAGAAAGCTCAGGAAGAGCAGCAGAGGAGGGATCCCTCTCCCAGGACGGACAGACAGTATAGATGCAGTGTGTACAGATCAGACCAACATAATGAAATACAGTATGGACAATCCTGATTACAAAATTATAGATAGGTATCTTCTTATATGAAGCATGTGGATCCAGGAGGACCTCGTGCAATTTCATGTCACCAAACAGACCGGACCTTCTACGCAAACGGACCAGAGGCAAAACACAGTTTACACAGATAGGAGAAAGACACAGACACACACAGAGGGAGAGAGAGGAGAGGCTGAATCTCCTGAAGGACAAACATCCAGATCCAAACATCTGGAAAGAGGCACTGACAGCCAGGGGAGAGAGAGAGAAGTCCCAGGACAACCAATGGTCCTGCACAGAAGCCTGAGTGAAAAGAGAGAACAAGGAGGAGAAACTAGGGAGGGAGGGAGGGAGAGGGAGAGAGAGGGGCACACAGCTGTGCTTGTGGGACACACCATCAGAGAGATGCAGTGGTTTTCAGTAGGTTTACAGTATTCTTGTCAGCAGGACAACATGAACTATAGTATGCTATACTATGCTTAATAGATTCATCAAGACTGAAGCCAACCCACCGGAAGGATAAGGTAACTGATACAAGGTAATCAATAATAAGCAACTAGCTGAAAGTTAAGGTGAAAAGATGAGTTTTAAGTTTGGATTTAAAGGCCCCAACAGAGCCAGACTGTGATATAAACAGAGAGGTTATTCCAGAAGAAGCGGGCACAATAGGAGACCTTTTTTTAACTCTAGGGACAGACAGGAGGCCTATATTCTGAGAGTGGTGAGTACAGGATGGGATATATACGGTGGCCCTGAAAGTCAAAACACAACGACATTACAGAAAACACAACAACATTACACAAAACACAATGACATTTCACAAAACAACATTACAGAAAACACAACATTTCACAAAACACGACATTACATTACAGAAAACACGACATTTCACAAAACATTACAGAAAACACAACATTACAGAAAACANGGTTAACCTGCAAGGAATAATGTATCAAAGTATAGGGACAAAGAACTTCCTGTTGTCACCGGGTGGCGCTCTGACTTTGATGAAATATTGACCCCTAGGTGTCTTCAGGCCAGCAATCTTATGAAATGTGTGAAATCTGGACAAGATCAGATTATATGGAGCCGAGTTACAACAGTTTCTGTCTTTATGATGAGACATCAAAATTTGCCACGCCGCAGTGGCCACGCCCTTTAGTGAAAACTCACAATACTCACTGTGAAGCATAATCAGCTGCTTAAGGCTTAACTGGCCAAGATTGAGGTTGTTCTGCTCAACCCACTAGGAGCACTACGTCAGACTGTAAAACGTGTCACTTCCTGTTGTCAACAGGTGGCTATGACTATGACAGAATATTGGCATATAGATGGCTTCAGTCCGCCATTGTCATGACACATGTGAAGTTTGGAGCAGATTGGACAATGTAAAGTCCCTTTAATAAGCACTTCCTGTTTGGCGGCGACACACTGAAAATGGCAGTCACGTGATGGCCACGCTGTTCGACAAAAACTCAAGCTTTTGATAACTTTACATCACAAAGGCCTTGAGATGGTATTGGCCAAATTTGAAGTCGATCCGATAAATTCTCTAGGAGGAGATAGCTACGGTGGCCCTGAAGGTCAAAACACAACAACATTACAGAAAACACGACATTACACAAAACACAACGACATTTCAGATTACGGAAAGGGAGGGACAGCTCTACTTGTTTGTGATTGGACCGAACCCAAATCAATTCAGAGTTTATTCAATGCGGCGCTAGATTGGATCAACCGAAGAAGAAGAAGTTGCAGTGGATATCGTGAATGCTCTGATTAATAAATGTTAATAAGTAATGCTTTGTTTTAGTTTTAACAAGCTTGAGTCGAGCAGAGACGGGCCAGATCACACCACTGCAACTTCTTCTTCTTCGGTTGATCCAATCTAGCACCGCATTGAATAAACTCTGAATTGACTTGGGTTCGGTCCAATCACAAACAACACGAGTTGTCCCTCCCTTTCCGTAATCTGAAATGTTGTTGTGTTTTGTGAAATGTCGTTGTGTTTTGTGAAATGTCGTGTTTTCTGAAATGTTGTGGTGTTTTCTATAATTTTGTTGTGTTTTCACCTTCAGGGCCATGGTAGATAGCTTTCATAGAAAGGCAAAATACGACAAAAATGGCCAGAATATTCAAAATGGCTGACTTCCTGTTGGGTTTAGGGTATAGGTCCCATAGACTTTTTTGTAGGTCTCGACATGATACCTATTTCGTACATCTAGGTGAAACGTGCTGCCGGGGCTGGTTTGTAGGGTGTGCTATTGAGCCATTTTGCCATGCCCGTGTGCGAGACCCATAAAATACGTACATTTTCACCACTTCTGATTTTTGTGCAAAGTTTTGTGATTAGCAGTTTTAGCCCCTCAAAATTGCAATTCATTGTTGCAAATAATAATAATAATTCCTTCAGTTTCAATAGGGTCCTCACACCGAGGTCGGTGCTCGGGCCCTAATTATCTGGCTTTATTTGTTTTGAACTAATGTCCTTCAAACACACAGAAATGGATCAAATTAAGTCTGAAACAGAAACAGAAGCAGTTTGTATCTGAAATGTTGTCATGACAACTAATTTCCATTATATCAAATTGACAAAATGTGAAAATATGTTATCTATATTGACTGTCATTTATGTTAAACCTCAACTTCAATACAGTTAACGGATTTTTCATCTTTCAAAGTCTCATTTAAAGACTGATCATCTTTTAATCAAATGCATTTCCAGACGTAATGACACTTTCCAGACATTTGTGATGTACAGGAACACCTGCTGGACATAACTGCGATGTGTGAGGTGATTCATTTGAGCTTATAAACCCTGCAAGTTTATAATTTTACCATTCTGAATCATTTTAAAAATAATAATGATTAACAAAATGTATTCTTTTGTTCTTCCTTCTTTCCTTCCTTCCTTCCGTCCTTTCGTCCTTCCTTCCTTCCTTACTAGACTGTTTTATATTGTAGATATTTCGACTAATGCTTTTTAAATATATTTCCTTAAAAAATAATTATTTATAAAGCTTTGGAAATTAACTGCTCTAGCCCTTCGGTTTGTAGTGTTTTACTTAAGTGTGACATTTTGAGGAGACAAAAGACTCCTCTTGTCCAAGTATTTACGATTATAAACAATAGATCGAACAATGATTTTCATCGACAGTTCCAATAAATAAAAAATTGACAAGCGTGCATATAAATAATAAAGCAGTTTGTGGAATTTAATCATAACCAGCTTTGGTTTTTCCACCTCTGAAGCTCACCCACACTTCCTTTAAACCTGCTAATTTTAGATGTAGGGGTTTTGATCGGGGAAACCAAGCACTTGTAGGGTATGTACTGTGCAAGAGTAATAATGAAAGACATCTCTGTGCTTTGTTGCACTTTGTTGCTCATAGTGTTTACCTATATTAGTTTATAATATTGTTTTGGAGTAAAACAATAGCTGCTCTCGGTCTGAAGCAGATGTTAGTAAAGATATGAAAATAATCTATATGTCTTCTGGAGAATTAAAAAACTCTGCCTGTGGTGCCACACATGACATGTTTGATCACACACAGACAAAACCAAGATGACAGCATAGAGAGCGTGGAAATGCTATCAGATCATATCAGCTGTATGTCTGTTGGGCCTCTCATGAATATCCCACATATGACAGGAAAACGGAGTGAAGTCAGGCCTTAAGATTGCCCACGTGGAAACACTGAAACAGAGCTCTTCAGTGTAGAAACAGAGAGAAAAAGAAAGTATGTTTTTTTCTCTTTGGACTAGACATAAATACAACTCATAAAATCTTTTTGCTGTAATGAAGAAACTTCACACTGGCTGTCATTTCTGGTTTCCACAATAGAAGCTCATAAACGAATCGAAAGTAGGTGAGGTTATGAGTGAAGGTTTTGGTGGTGAGAAAGGTCTTCGTGACAAAATTTTATTTTTTGTCCCTTCAGTTGAAGTTCAAAAGAAGATTGGGATCTGATTTCCCCTCAACAGCTAAATATGATGTCAGGTGGCAGACACACACTTTCTCTGTCTCTCAACATATATAGTTTTTGGATCACCAACCTTTTTTAAAATGAAAAGGGAAAGTTATAAAGCAACTTCCTTCTTAAATGTGTAATCTGTAACAGGCAGAGACAAAACGCTAGGCGGAAGTAGGATTGCATTTGAAGCCTCCTCAGCTGGCATTTACACATTGTGAATTTCCAGTATGTGAAGAGAGAGAGAGAAGGGGGGGGTCCCGCCGTATCTCTGCTTCTTCCCCCACCTCCTCATGTACTTTCAACGCTTTCCCTTCAACAACTACATCGTCTGTCTTTTTTAATGTGTTTCCTCTTCAACATGCTCACAGGAATGTAATGTTGATACTAGTTCACTGAATGAGTGTAAGAAAAAACATTTGCGTGAAGCCAAAATGTGCAGCCAGCGTGTCAGATAATACTGTTCTCAATGATAGAGAAGGGGAGGGGTGGGGGGGTGTAGGTAGTGAGAAAGGATGGGGAGGCACCTGTCTTCTCAGAAACAGAGCAGTACGACTTGGTTACTGGGTTACCACAAGCAAATACTGCAGGCAGTGAGATGTTGGACCAGTTTACAGGCGGCATCCGAGAAAGCAACAAGGATAGGTTGCTGGGGTACAGTCATTTAGTGGAAAAGGGTCTCTTTCAAAATCCCCACTGGTGACACTCCCATAACTGTCAAATAGAAATCCAGTTCATTTCATGACCCTGCACAGTCATAGTGTTCAGTGATTGTACAGGTGGCTTGATAAGAAATAAGTAAAGGTGTAAATATGACAGTAATTTGAGACAGTTTTTAGCTTTACTGTGTCACAAAATTTTGTAGACATTCATGGTTCCCAGATGATGTATCCTAATGACTGTGGTGATCTTCTGAGTTTCCCTCTAGTGCCACGGTGAGGTTGACAGTTTTTGACAGAAATTTCTGTTGGATGGATTGTCATAAAAATTGGTACACGCACATTCATGTCCACCTCAGGATGAATTGTTATCACGTTGGTGATCCTGTAACTTTTCCTTCGCTTCATGGTCAAATACTAAACTAATCCCCTCAGCCTCAGCTATACTTTGAGTTTAGTGTTAATTAGCAAATGTTAGCACGCTAACACCTGCTAAAGATCAGCATGTTAGCGTTGTCATTGTGAGCATGTTAGCATGCTGATGTTAGCATTTAGCTCGTAGCCCCGCTGTGTGTTAAGTTCAACCTTAAAGAGCTCTGCTAAGCATGGCTGTAGGCTCATACAGCGAGTGTGTCCCAAATCCACAGAAATTCTAAGCAGGTTTTTAGTATAAGTGAGTTCACACCTCTGTGGAGGAAGCAGAGTTTGAAGACTCGGGGGAAGACTCAACCATATCCCTGGCAGAGGTTTCTGAGGTAGTCAAAAAGCTCCTCGGTGGCAAGGCGCCAGGTGTGGATGAGATTCGCCCTGAGATGCTGAATATGGCAAGCCCTTTTAACATTTAATCAGTAGCGGTAATATCAATTGTAGATATCAACAATTGCTTTTTGACTAGTTAGAATTCCAAGCCAACATATCCATAATGTAATTTTGACTAGTAACAATTCTAATTAAAGATATCAACAATTCATTTCTTACTAGTGGAAATGTTCATTGTAGATATCTGTAACTTAATTACAACTAGTCAACTTTTACCATTGACTTCTATTCAAACTCAATTACAGATATCTATAATTCAATTTTGACGTGTTATAATTCCAAGTCGACATATCCACAATGTAATTTTGACTAGTTGTAATTCTAATTAATGATATCTACAACTCAATTCTCACTAGTCAAAATGTGAATTACTAATATCAATAATTCAATTCTTACTAGTGGCAATGTGTAGATATCGTTGTTCTTACATTACAGATATCATAAATGGAATTGTAGATATCTAAAATTCAATTCTGACTAGTCAAAATTAAAATATTGATATGTCGGCTTGGAATTTTAACTAGTACTACACTACTACTACTACATGTAATTTCAGATATCTAGAATTGCATTTCAGATATCTGAAATACAATTGTAACTAGTGAAAATTATATTCTTACTAGTAACAGTTATATTTAAGTTATATACAATTCCTTTTATAACTAGTCAGAATTGAATTTCAGATATCAAAAAAGGAATTTCCACTAGTCAAAATGTCATTGTAGATATCTTCAATGACATACCTGCATATCCGAAATTAATATGGTAATTTGGGCTAATGACGAAGCAACGAGTACTGGCCAATCAGAAGCAGAGTAGGGTGGGTCATAAGTTCGCCATCCTAGGAAAAAGAAATTGGCACACTGCATGAATTTGGACGACCATGACAGCGAAAATGGAGCTAGAAGGAATAAATACTGAGAGTTCTTAGAACGAATTCGACTAACAGAGAAGGCCACCGGAGAATCTCGTTGTGAATGCAAAATCATTTCTCTAATCTCCAGAAGGCTGCCTCTTAATTCATTTGCTGTCTCTGTAGAAAGTTGGTCAGCAATTCTCGTTATGTTGACAATCAAGGCGTCTATGGCACATAGTTCCCTCTGACCGCATACACCTTGTTCATATGCCCGTTCGATGGCAAAACATTTCTGTTGGATTTTAATTATCACTTGCTCTGCCATGTTCAACTTCTTCTTCTTCTTCTTCTTCTTCTTCTTCGAGTTTAAATGGCGGTTGGTAAACCAGTTTATAGGTGCATTACCACCACCTATTGGACTGGACTGGGGAGCAGTAGATGTGATGCCAACGGAAAATAGCGTGCGTTTTCACAAAGCATTAGCATTTGTTGAATATTCATGAGGTAGACATAGCCTATTTAAAAGTCGACCAATGGTTTTGTAGTACTTTAATGGTATGATGCCCACATATCTGAAATGGTTTGTTGATATGTCGGACATTTCGCAAATGCAATTGTTGATATCTGAAATGGGAAATTACATTCCCACTAGTCACAATCCTTTTTCGACATGTCAAAATTAAATTGTAGATATCTGTAATCGTTATTCTTACTAGTGAAAAAGGAATTACTGATATCTATAATTAAATTAAAGATATCTGTAAATCAGTTTTGACTAGTCGAAATGTAATTTCTACATGTGAAAATATATTTGTAACATGTCAAAATTGTTTTACAGATATCTTAAATTAACATTTCGACATGTCAAAATGCCATTTTGACATGTCGTAATTTTCACTAGTGAAAACTAAATCACTACTAGTCAGCCCTACTGATTAAATGTTAAAAGGGCTTGCCATATGCTGAAGGCTCTGGACATTGTTGGGCTGTCTTGGCTGACACGCCTCTTCAGTGTCGCGTGGAGGTCGGGGACAGTGCCTGTGGAGTGGCAGACTGGGGTGGTGGTTCCCATCTTGAAAAAGGGGGACCCCGGAGGGTGTGCTCCAACTACCGGGGTATCACACTACTCAGCCTCCCCGGGAAAGCTTACGCCAGGGTGCTGGAAAGGAGACTCCGACCGATTGTCGAACCTCGGATCCAGGAGGAGCAATGCGGATTCCGTCCTGGCCGTGGCACAGTGGACCAGCTCTTTACCCTTGCAGGGCTGCTGAGGGTTTCATGGGAGTTTGCCCATCCAGTCTACATGTGTTTTGTCGACTTGGAGGAGGCTTTCGACCGTGTCCCTCGGGTGGTCCTTTGGGGGGTACTGCGGGAGTATGGGGTACCGGGGCCGCTGCTACAAGCCATCCGGTCCCTGTATAACCAAAGTGAGAGCTGTGTCCGCATTCTCGGCACAAAGTCAAACACGTTTTCGATGGGTGTTGGACTTCGCCAGGGCTGCCCCTTGTCGCCGATTCTGTTTGTGATATTCGTGGACAGGATCTCAAGGCGCAGCCAGGGGGAGGAGAGTGTCCAGTTTGTTGACCTCAGAATTTCGTCTCTGCTCTCGGCAAAGCTTTCAATTTACCAGTCAGTCTACATTCCAGCCCTCACCTATGGTCATGAGCTTTGGGTAGTGACTGAAAGAATGAGATTGCGGATACAAGCGGCTGAAATGAGTTTCCTCCGTAGGGTGGCTGGGCTCACCCTTAGAGACAGGGTAAGGAGCTCGGACATCCGGAGGGAGCTCGGAGTAGAGCTGCTGCTCCTTCGCATCGGAAGGAGCCAGTTGAGGTGGTTCAGGCATCTGATTAGGATGCCTCCTGGATGCCTCCCTTTAGAGGTTTTCAAGGCACGTCCAACTGGTAGGAGGCCCTGGGGTAGACCCAGAATACGCTGGAGGGATTGTATATCTCATCTGACCTGGGAACGCCTTGGGATCCCCCAGGAGGAGCTGGAAAGCATTGCCAGAGGGACACCTGGACAACCCTGCTTAGCCTGCTGCCACCGCGACCCGGCCCCGGATAAGCGGAAGAAAATGGATGGATGGAGTTCACACTGGGAAAAAATGACTGGTTTGAGAATACTTCATTTAGAGGCTTGTGCAGACTAAAGCCGGATGATGGACACTATATTCACAGCTAGAAAAAAAATCTGAGTGGTGATGAAACAACTATAGAAAGATCTTGAACCACAAAAAATAAGTATTAAATCTTGGGAAAGACTTTTTACTTTTTATTTGTGAAGTTTAACTTGCAGTTTGATGGATGTCTGGGTTTCCTATTATTTTTTGGTATACTAACTGCTAAAACAGTATACTATGACTATACTATGTAATGCATACTGTATGGAATTAGTATGTAGTTTGGATTTGGGAGACAGCTTTAGTCTTATTTCTTAAGGGAAAGTGAGGAATCACCAGCTGTTAGTGTGTTTAAGTCTTCTTCATTTTTCCATCCATTCTCTTTATTGAGGCAGTAGAAAATGTGAGGAAGGGAAACACTGTAGAAAAGTTTTTGACAGTTTGATACAAAACCAACAGGGTTTGGTTCCACAGGCAGAGCTCAAACTATCATATCAAATTTGGTATTATCATAAGGTTCATTTCATGTGTAACTACAATGGCTGCCTCTGTGGCTCATATCAATTTTGCTTAAATTACCTCCAGTTTTATTAAATCTCTCTGAATATCACTTTAAAAATCTTTTAATATTAGTTTGAAGAGGAGGAGATTCTGGTTTTACACATGTTGCTCAGCCATGCATTTCATCTATTTTCTCATCATGTCTTTGATGTGTTACATATTTGAACATATAATTTAATTTAAATTCAAGATGTCAAACTGCCGTCATCTTAATGTCAACCTCTATTGCTGTCATCATAGTTATAATATCATCATAGTCACAACTGTAAACAACTTGTTTAAATCCAAGAAATGAATATATTTTCTCTTCTGTAGGCAGCATTTACATAAAAGACAAATGGCATCTTACTGCATTTGTTGCGTAGTTTTCTTTTTCTTTTTAATAGTCATTCTGTTAGAAGGGGATTTCACATGACTCACACATAAGTGTATAAAAGACATGCAAACCCACATCTGGTTTACTGTTCAATGGGAGAGAGAGAGACAAAGCGTGGAGAGAAGGCAGAAGAGAGAGAGAGAGGAGCTCGGCAGAGAAGAAGGAGAGAGGCACCAGTTGCTGAAAAAGGAAGTGTTGTAGTGTACTCAGGAAACAGGTCAGTAACTACCATTACAACAAACACACACACACACAGACTTACTTCCTGACGATGTCTCAATTTAGATTAGCATCTTTTTTCTCAACCAGAGTCGACATTTAACAGCACCTGTAACATCTTGTTATAACTCATAGTGTCTCTGGAGCGAGATAACAGATACAGAACTCGACTGATAGTTCTAGCTGCTCCACACCTGGACCTTTTCAGTCTTTTAAAACTCTGTGAACACTCGTCTAGGTACCTACTCTTAAACTTTTCAATCCCACGGACCCTTTAGAGGGCCACAAACATGGTTCAAACGCAGAGAAATGTATTTCAAATTTCCGGCTAATGATACCAGACTGGTGAGAATGGTATATAAAAAGAGCAGCCATAAGAAAATGCCTAAATGATGTTTTATCCAACTTGAAACCTAAGTTGTATAAGGGAAAATATAAGGAAGATAGTGAGAGAATTGGGGTTCCAAGTGCTCAGTGTGTATACAGTGCAGTATTTTTTGTTTTCTTATAATGGGGAGATTTTCTCAGGAAAGTAAATAAGTTTAGATAGAGATGACATTTTGACATATAGGCTAATTAGGATTTTATTTTTAACAAAAAGTAAAAATAAATGTATTCACTTCACTCCAAAATCTTTGCTGTCGCAACAGTAATCTAGGTTACGACAACAACTCACAACAATGTCCAGTTGTCGGCTTATGTAGTGAACACTTGTGAATGAAACACTGCAGTTCAAACATATAAATGATTTCTCAAAGCCAACCAGCGATCAGTGCGTCTGTCTGTCTCCCCCTGCAGGACGTCCTCAACAGGTCTGAACACCAACAGTGAGGTAAGCATATGGATGATGAAACAGCGCTCAAGTCTAGTCCCAGGTTGAGGTTAATGCTAATCGTGATAGGGGTTATTCATTACCAAACACCTAACATGTTAGCATTAGCTTCACTCTGGGAGAACACTGCCACCTCTGGTGCTGGACCTGGGAGGAAGAAGCCATCATGAGGAATATGATGCATAAACAGGTGGACTAACATTCACACTGTGTCAGTGCTATAAAAGATGATCCTGCTCTCCGTGAAGATGTCAAGATGCTGCAGTCATGGCACGCGAGAAAGAGCACATTTAAAGTTCTTAGCATATGTATGAGTCTTATTTCAGGCGACATACATTTGATATTTTCAATAGAATCCATGTTAAAGATGATTTAAAATTTAAACCCACATAGGTACAGCAGTTACTTTGGATCATTAGACCTCTTGCTAGGCATGTGTAGATTGACTACTTTATGATTCAGTTGAGTATATATTCAAGTATACAGCATTGTCTGCTCAACATAAACCTGATCACCCAGAATAGACAAATAGCTGTCTGGCTTTGAAATAATGCATTACTTCTGAAAAATCACCCATATTATCACTTATACCATCATATAAAGGAACATTTAAGTATTCTAAGTAAGTACTCTATGAAAGAAAACTGGAAACCTTTCTTACTTCATAAGCTAAATAAACCATTGACAACCATGTGACAATAAATGCATTGTCTCAAAGTTGAAAACAGACGCATTTTATTAACTCTTGAAAAGCTGATGTTTTGGAGATATATTTTTTTCACAATATCATATTTAACATCAGTTTTATTTTGAGTTGAAGGGGGTTTTCATTGCACTACTTAGTCACGGTGATCCAGAGTGTGTAATAGATTATAATCTGTCCTCTGCTTAATTTTTCCTATCGTGAATAAATTGGCTCCACCAGACATCACTGTATCTGAAATTGCAGCAGTTAGAGACACAAAAATGAAAGGAAAACAGTTCAGCTAGTTAAAAACAAGTTATAAATCCTCCGGCCAGTTCATCATTGGACAAACCAAAACCTTAATTGTTACACCAAGGACATGCAGAGATTTGTTTTGTGATTAAATTCACTTTGTTTCATATATTTTCATTTGTATTGTGTACCTTTTGCTTTTGGTTAGTTGAGAAATGCTTCAGAAGGTGGATTCAGACTGTTATACCACTTATACCTGACTTTGTGTTATGTTTGAAATCTGCATTGTGAATGTATGTTGGCAGCTGAGTGCATGATAAGGAAATAAAATCAATCATAAACATCTGAGGATATTTGTATCTGAAGTTTGTTCTAAACCAAAAGTGAGCCCTGTATAATTTTGTGTTTACATGAGAAAACATCACTGCATCTAGTCTCTCTGTGTGTTTTCAGATCCTTTACTTAAGTCAAAGTACTAATACCACACTGTAAAAATGCTCCATTACAAGTAAAAGTCCTGCATTGAAAATCTTACTTAAGTAAAAGTATGTAAGTGTAACCAGGAAAATGTACTTAAGATTACTAAAAGTAATAAAAGTACTCAATGCAGAAAAATGCCCCCTGTGACTGTTATACTATTATATATTATATCATTAGATTATTATTACTCATGCATTAATGTAAAAGCAGCATTTTGCTGTTGTAGTTGGTTGATGTACAGCTATTTTGTATATGACTGCAAATAATGATTATTTTCATTATGGATTAATCTGCTGATTATTTTCTCCATTAATATATTCAATTGATGGTTTGGTTTGTAAAAATTCTGAAAATAGTGAGAAATGCCTTCACAATTACTCTGAGCACTTGTTTTGTCCAACCAATAGTACAAACCACAAAATTATTCAAAATAAATCACAATTATTAAAATAATTAAAAGGAAAAGCAGCACATCTTCACATTCGAGAAGCTGGAACCATTAAATGTTTTTTTTTACATGAAAAAAGACTTGAACGATTATCTCACCAATTAGTCACCAATTCATTTTCTGTCAACTGACTAATCAATTAATCGACTGATCATTTCAGCTGTAGTTTAATTTATAACAAAACTTTGTAAACTAGTAACTAAAATTATCAAATAATTGTAGAGGAGTAAAAAGTATGATATTTCCCTTTGAAATGTGGTGGAGTTGAAATAGAAAGTGGCACTAGAAGAAAAGACTCCAGTAAAGTACCTCAAATTTGTACCTGAGTAAATGTACTTTGTTACATTCCACTGCTGGTAGTCAATGTGAACTAAACTCAAACATATTTTAAACTTGAATTATAAACATGAAAGATGTTGCCAGCACTTTGAACGCATACAGTCCAGCCAGTTCCCAACAGGAACTCGAACATTTTTAGCGCACCATTTATGGTGCTTTAGTCTCACGACATAAGCTGTGTGTAATCTTTTAAACCACTTTGTCATTAGTTCAGATTCCCTGAAAATGAGGGGATTACAGACTTGGCTCCTTAAAGGCAGAATACACAGGATTTTAAAGAAAATCCACCCATCCAATGATGATTTTAAATGTACTGATCCATGTTGAAATAAATAATCATAACAATAAAACACCAAGTTCAGTGGAGGATTTCCCAAACTCATTTGGTCACTTTTTTTGTTTTGTTTAAAAGTAGATGGAAATCTTTATGACCTGACCTCACTGAAGTTGGTGTATCCTGGGTAAAGAAGTTCATTTAAGGTAATCACTGAGTCACAACTTTCACTTGTCTTTTCTGTTCGTCACCACATCGATGTTTCCCCCCAATAGGTGAGACTGCAAAGTGCCCAATCAGTCAAATCTGTACTCTCTTGTCCTGAACTTCTTCATATAGTTACTTCACTGGGAAGAATTAAAACTTTGAGATGGGATAAGTTTTGTTCTTTAAATATGCGCCTGATAAAATATGCTTTTTTTAAATACAGTAGATGTAAGCTGACTTTATAAACAATATCCAAACATATGTTGCTGGTCAGGTGTTTTATATATATATATATATA
>LKNJ01008657.1:13291-30276 GCA_002120245.1 Maccullochella peelii | reverse complement strand
TACCTCCTTTGCCTACAGCGGCGTATAGTACAAAACAACACGTCACGGCTCCACACGGAGCTTCGGGCTAATTATGTTTGATGCCATGGCGCTCGTATCCACATGGCATGATGACAAACAGTGAGGAATAACTTTTGAGGTGGGACAGTGGCGTGTGTGTGGTGTACTAGCCTCTGCTCTGCAGCCACGAAGCGCTGGAGGGGCGTCTTTGAAAAGACAAGTCATGGCAAGAGGGGCCGCGGTCTCAGTGAGGCTCACGCCGTGGAAAGTGAGCACTTCGAGGGATAAGGTTTCGCAGGGTAACTGACTCCTTCTGCTGCCGGTCGAAGTTGTGGGTTTGGTGGGAGGGGTTTAGCGGAGTGATACAAGGCAGCAGAGAGAGGCGGAAGGTTTTACATAGGTTGCACAGATTTTGCCTAAACCCAGCTTTAACTAATGATCAAGTTTCATTGTCAACTCCCAGAAAGGGTAATACTTTTCATCTCTCCTGTCATATTGATGACCATTTATGTGTTCACAACAATTTCCTAATGTCTGTTTTACTAGAAGTTTGTTGCCTCCTGTAAGACTTGTTTCAGCTTGTACACACACTGTTTACTGGAGCCTTGAAAAAAGTAATACATCATGCTACATACATGTCTGGAAGGTATGTGAAACATTAGTTTATAATTGCTAGATTCAATGGGACTATCTTTTAAAGTTTTTTTCTTCTAGAGGAGGTGAAGAGGCAAATACTGGGTTAGTTTTCCCCTAGCTCTTGTAGCTGTCTTTTTTGAAGGCCACTCTAAACTGAAGGCAACACTGAATTGAGGGGAAGTAGGCCTATTAGGGAGGTAATTGGGACAAAGCTTAAGAGACATGCAATGATTTCTTGTCCATTAGTTTTAAAGATTGGAACTACTTTGTGCATCTGCAAAATTATTGACTGTGTTTGTCAATGCAACAGAATGTCACTGCTATTTTAATGGTTTTAAAAATGATGGCAGCCTATGGCCTTTGAAAACTAAGGCAAACCTACATTAGAACAGATAGTTATTGGTTTTAAAAGTGGCAAACACATCAATGGGCGCAGGCTTTTCATACATACAGCAGAAGGGCTTAGACACAAGCTTAAAATGTGACAGCTTTCAGCTTTGTCACTCCCTGACTATCAATATAAAAGTGAAAACTGGTGGATCTTGTTTAGAAAGTGCTCAAAATTACAGGAGATGGAGGTAAAAAGCAAAAAAGAGCTATGTGTATGCAAAACTACTGATATACCTGTAGGGAAGAAACCACAGTAGCAAATTTATCACAGAGATCAGATTACATTGTAATGATAATGATCATGGTTGCCCACCTCCCACACACTGGCCCTCTAGTCTCTTTCTGTCTCTCTTTCTATCTGTCTCTCCTTCGCTTTTCTATCTCTTTAGTGCCTGTTGAGCCAATAACCAGAGGTGTGTGTGTGTATGTGTCTGTGCTGCTGACAGAGACAAACAAAGAGACAATGTGTGCATGTGTGTCTGCGTGTGTGAGGTTCTGATTATATTAGCCTTTATGCGCAGGCAGGTTCACTGACGTCAGTGCTGGGCAGCATCTGATGGAGAAAGGGTGGTAGGGACCAGTCAGCCATTCATAAATACAAAGGCTTATGGTTGTGTGTATGTGTGTGTGTATCTGCTGCATGAGTCACACCTATATTTTACATTTTTTATTCACTAATGACATCACTAAATGTAAAATATTTATCTGCCATAAAGAAATCTTTCATGCGTGATTCTTCCAAACAGGCACATAAAGATAACCATCTCTCAAAGAAACATCAGTTCTCTTTAGTGTCTGTCTTGTATCTACAGTATTACACACACACACACACACACACAAGCATTCACTCAGCATCCATTATCCCTAATAAAGATAAATGCGAGAGCATAGCGTTTCAAAAATCCTGCAGTTACACAGTTACTCTGTGTATTTTGAGCTGTCTCTTCACTGTTGTGGCTTGCGACTTTAAGCAACTATATTCGATATTTATATGATGACAAATGACAATGTGAAAACAGTGTGACAATTCGAAAGGGATTGCTCATATGACAGAGAATTATCACCTGAATCTGCAGCTGCCCTCGGCTTTATGGAGCTTTTTAGCGAGTTTCAGCTCATTGTTTAGCTCTCCGGCCATAACTTTTTTGATTCATGCTCACCGCTCTCATAGCGTCTTTTCGGGCCACAGCATGCAGTACACTACCGGTACACTACCTGTTCAGCACCAAAGAGCAGACAGACGCAGTTAGATACTTGTTGGTGAACATAGTGGCGCATGTAGCAGCTAAAGAGCCAGATATTTTCCTCAGGAGTTGGTAGAGACCAAAAACAGAGGTCTTGTCTACTGTATGTCTCGTCTACTTGTGCTACTGTCACACAAACATTTAGCATTTGTCATTATTTCATAATTGCCACTTGCAGCCAAAGTAACCACTGTTCAGCTTAGGCTTTAAGAGTGGATTGTAAAGTACTGTGTGAAATTTTAAAAATTTTGAGCAGTAATGCTGAACAATTGTAGTAAATACGTACGAATTTATGAAAAGTATCTATGACATGATAAAAATGGGTACTTCCATTGAAAGTGTTAGCCACTACATCATCAGATAGGATAACAAGGGAGATACTGTAGTTAGCAAACTTTTACACGTTTCACCCGTATACTAATCTTACTACTTTGAAGGACCATATTTAGTTTGTACATGTGTTAAAAAGCCTAAATACGCAAGATTGCATTCTTCAGGGAGGCCCCCGGGGCTTAGGGGTTAAGACACCGACCATTCCCTGGTTCAAATCCAGCTGGGGACCTTTGTCGCATCTTTCTCCCTCACTTAGTGTCATCTCTCCACTATCTCTACATAATAAAGGCAGAAAATGCAAATCCAAATAATAATAATAATAATAAAGATTGTATCCTTTGCTGTTAATTCAGAAACTTTACCAGACACTGAATCACAAAAATAACAACTCCTCAAAAGGAAATATATTCAGCCAATGTAAAAAAAAGCTATGGTGAAGAGGCAGGCATGCTATTAGTGCCCACTGTCACTGCTGAAGTTCCCTTGAGCAAGGAGCAAGTCATTGTACCTCAAGCTACTCCAGTGGTGTGGCCCTACATGTGACTCTGAGACCTGGATGTCTTTCGGGCTGTGTGTGTGAGTGAGGGAAGCTAAATTGGTCAGTTATGTAATCTTTTGGTTCTACCTCTTATTGTTGCTTTCACCCTCCCCATCATCATCATCATCATCAGCAGCAGCAGCAGCAGCAGCATCATGTTTTTCTTCGTCCTGTTTGGCATCCATTGTTTTGGCTAGAACTGCTTTTTGCCTTAATTCTGGGAATTTATCATTATTAGTTCGAGTTCATCTGTTAATTATGTCTAACGTATATGGATTTGCTGTATGGTGCTATATTGGGGGAGGATAGAATTTAAACTTTTGTAAATGTTCATACACCCACAACTCTAGCATGCAAACACAACCTCCATCTAAAAGTCACTCTGAATTAAAAGTGAAATCAACTTTCTCTATTTCTGTGCAGCTGTCTCTTATGGTAAGTATAGGCACCTGTTGAGCGCTGACAGGGCCATCCAGCTCGAGCTTATTAGCAAGCGATCTGCTGATGAGTGTTTTCAGCACCACGGACAGCACGTCATCACAAGTGAGTATGGGGGACGGGGGAAAAAAAATTAAGAAGGAGAAAAAAATAGAGAAGAGACCTCATGGCAGATAGAGAGAGAAAGAGAGAGAGGGAGGGAGAGATCTGGCCATGTCATTAGGGATTAGCCCAGTTCCACAGCTTGAGGCTTTCAGTGTCTGAGTGCTCTTGTCCTCACATAGACACACACACATGCACCCAGCAGCACAGTATGTTGCCTCACTGTTTGTGTGGGGCTTTAGATAGATAGATAGATAGATAGATAGATAGATAGATAGATAGATAGATAGATAGATAGATAGACACTGTTTTTGCTCAGCAGAATGTGTGCCATAACAAAGCAGCAGACAGCCAGGCTGTGATAAATCAGAATCTTTCTCCACATACAGATTCAGCTCTTGCAAAAACCTTATTTTGACCTATTTATTTATTTGACCATTTATTATACTATACCCCTTTATAGCATGAGAACGCACAACAGCAAAGAAACTCTATACCTCGACATTATTACGGCATGCAAAAGCTTTCCTTTTTCCTCTCCTTTCCTGAGCATAAAGACAGTAAGTTTCTCTCCTCCCTCCCTGACACACCTAAACACAGTCCATATAAACAGTAACTACACATGTTCTCACCTGCAAAAACACTTAATTAAACGTCCCACCCTCTTTCAGTCGTGTCCCAGCCGCCCCTCTGTCTCTTCCTGTACTCTTCTCGAGTCTCCAAACGTCGCCTGCTGCAGCTCTAGTCCGGTGGGAGAAGCGACACCCGCCCTAAACTCCCTCTTCCTTTCTCTTTCTCACGCAAAGACGCACACCGTTAAGGTGAGGTGTACATACAGGAAGGGAGCATTTCGCGACATTTCCGTCCGCTCCGCGGACTCACCGAACACCACCTCTACGAGGACGCACGGTTTCCGCCGCGTTATGCGCCATCGCTCATGAAAAAAAAACTGCACAAAGGAAGACAACAAAAAAGGGAGGAGCAGGTGAAGTGAGAGGGGGGCACTGGAGAAGAGGGTGGTTTGGGTGATCTAGTTGGAGATAACGAGAGGATGAGAGGAAGAGAAAAGTGGAGGAAAAACACTCACTGTGGCACGGCCGGATTAAAGGATGCCCATGTCGGATGCTGCAGTCGGTCGCCAGCATCAGCAGCAGCATCTCCGGGCTGCGCGGTGCATCAGCGAGAGCCAGCTCGGGAGGGAGGGAGAGAGGGAGGGGAGGAGGGAGGGTGAGGCTGATGATGTAAAAAAAAAAGCTTTAAATCATTCAGGAGCGCGCTGCAAGACATGTGACCGCCGACAAGGTGTATTATTCATCGGGTTTGTTTCCTGATCGCCCTCGACCGGAGAGAAGACACCGAGCTGACTGGACGTCGTTGTTCCAGCCCACCCCCGTGATTTACACTGATCCAACCATGACCCATCTAACATTAATTGGAATAAAAGAGTCAATAGGTGATTTAAATTAGATTCATAGATTCATATGCCTATATTTATAAAGATTTTTTTTACGATTTTAAATAGGCACAACATGGGAGAAATAACCAGGGGTAACCATCCTCACCCTTGTTGTTAACTTCAGTGTTTGTTGCAAATGCACAGAAATAACAGAACTTTCATTTTCTTTAAAAAAACAAAAATGGAGGGGAAATTACAAGCCTATATGTTACAAATTGAATTTGGTTTGTTCTCAGCCACCATAGTGGTTAAAGTAAATGATGGACCACGCTGTACTCTTTCACTGTTTCACTTGAAGCGTTATTCTCCCACCTCGCCATGTAATTTTCTTGGTGCTTTACAGTCATACAGATCAATAGGTTGTGAAATTGCCACACGGAGCTGCAGCAACAAATCATCCTAACCAGTGCAAAGTGGTATAGGTCACACAGGGCATGTCTGTCAGATATAATTATGGCAGATTTAGACAGCTATTGGACATTTTCCACAGATCCACCATTATTTTCCAAAGGCAGTGAGAGTCATGTAAAGGCTGTAAATCTGTTTACACAGTCACATTGTGGGGACTCGCCTTCCTTTTGGGGACAAAACGCGAGTCCCCATAACGTAAATTATTAAATTTTAGGGTGGCGACTTGATTTAAGGTTGGGGTTAAGTTAGGTTTGTCCTCTGAAGTGATGGAAACACAACTGTGTGTGTGTTTGTGTGTGTGCATATGTACAATATGTGTGTGTGTAGCCATCAAGTACAAATTTAAGACCCGTTTTTTAAGATTACCAGCTGGAGAAAGAATTAACAGCTCATGGAGCTAACGTTAGCTTAATTCTTTAGCTAGCTAGAGCTGATAAAATCTACCAGTGACAGCTGTCATTTGAGTTGAGTTGTCAGTTGGGTTGTCAAAGCTTAATTTTTTGCAGCAAGGAAACAGGGCAGACTATCAAGCAAGTGCAGTTTGTACACTGTAAATACAAGTTTATTTTCTATTTGCTGTGCTTCCACACAGGAGTACACTGACATGTTTGATACCATCATGGCTGCAGCTCTGTCGTTCTTTTTTCCATCTCACACTCACTGCTTTTTTCATCCACTGCTAAATGTCAGCTACCCTGCAGTCCAGCTGCTGTGAGTGTGTGCGTGAGTGAGAGATGACTCACTATCACTGCGCCCTAAGCAGAGAGACAGTTGTGAGACGCGAGTGCCACTACCCATAATTCAACACTGTCTGATGAGGTCACTGGGCTACAGGGTAGGAGTGACCCCTTATATCTGTCAGATCTGAACCTGCAGGAGGACACACACACACACCCTGCTTCCTCATATGTCACATTAGAGTAGGGTGAATACCTCTACTGCATATATAAGTGAGGTCTAACCAACAACACAATGCACTGACGTGTTGATGGATGTCTTTGTGCACATTTAGGAATGCATGTACATCTAAAAATAAATATGTGCTGCTACACTTTTTTTCCATTTTGCATGTGTGAATCTAATAGATTAATCGAATCTCATATTTCCACTCTGTAACAAACCTGCCTGCTCATATCTCATCATATTAAATACTCCATATTCACACGCTATCAAAACTCTATATCCAGCTCAATAGTCTCTCCTCCATCCACGTCAGCTTCCTCGGCTCCGCTTTAACGGGTATCTATTATTCAACACAATCTCCAGAAGTCTCCTTCCTCCCTCTCTGCCACATCGGTGGAAGAGGAGGATGGAGGGAGGAGAACTGAGAAGAGGGGGCACTTTTGAAGAAAGGGATCAAGACAGAAAGAGAGAGCAAAGCCCAAATGAAAAGAGAAAGCGAGAGAAATGGGAAGGTGTTAAGGGAAAGATAAAACAAAGGGAGAGCAATAGAAACAAAACAATAAGAGGATAGAGCTATAAAGGGATATAAAGAGGGCAATAGAGTGAGTTGGGAGCGACGGATAGATTTAGCAGGAGGTTTTTTCTATTTTGAACAGGTTGGTTGTGAAGTTTAAAGGACACTACAGTCTTGTCTTTCTTGGGGTCATTTTGCCCTTTTTCAGTCTGCAGGACCTGATCTAAAAAAATGATACGTAAAGATGAACTCAATCTTTCATCCTACAGTGAAACAAAGTAGCCCTTTCCATACATCTTGAAAGGCTGTCAAGAGTAGCTTAAAACAGTCCTTAAGGAACTTTTGTTTTGTTTATTTGAATTGAAAGATAAAGTGTCATCATCTAACTGCTCTTTCAGAAGCCCAAGAGGTCCAGGGAGAACAGAATAATTTTTGGTACATTTGGGGTATTTTAAGTGTGACAGACATTCTTTTTTAAATTAGCAAAGATGTGGCCAGAACCAATGTCCCATTTCCTGAAACCCTAACCCAGTAAACGGTATTGATACCTCAGATATTGCTGCAATGTCTGTGTGCTGGTTTACAAGCCCTTATACTGCACATAATATTTTCTAGAACTGCTTTTTGTGAGATGTCATTGAAGAGCCCTTCAAGGAATATTTTAATAGTTTGGGATGTACGCTTGTTCGCTTTCTTGCACAGAGATACATGACAAGATTGATACCACTCTCATGTTTGTGCGAGTTCAGGGGCCAGGAGGCAATTAGCTTAGTTTACTGACTGGAAGCTTTGTGAAACATGCTGAGCGGACAGTTAAACTGTTCTTCAGGAAATAGTTACAGCACATAACTTACACACCATAGCCACAAATAGTCATTTTTACATCTCTGCTTGTGTATGGATTAAACAAACAAAGAAGATACAAAAAGATACATGTTAATTAGTGAGCTTTGGAGGTGCTGATAGGTGGATTTATGAACTTTGGAGAGAGCCAGGCTGGCTGTTGCCCCATTTCTAGTCTTTATGCTAAGCTAAACTAATCCCCTCCCAGCTCCATACTTAATGCACAGATATGAGAGTGGTATTGATTTTCTTATTTAACTCTCAGCAAGAAAGCAAATAAGCGCTTTTCCCAAAATGTCAAACTATTCCTTTAATACACACTGAAAGCTTGTTCATGGGAACATTAAGATCAAGGTTAAGCTTAAGATTAGACTGAATATCCAACGTTCTGCCACTGAAAACCATACCAAATGTCTTACAATACCTTTTGTATGGGTCTATAAATATTGTGCTTCTCATTGTGCTGTGCTGCCTGGCCATCCCCTTCCAACTCACACCTAACAAGCTACAACAAACCTTGTTAAACCTGTGCGAATACAATTTGACACAGACCTGGTCTGCGAAAGGCAAAACCCAGAGAGGCTCACACCACTAATTGGCAGTGCTGCGAGTTAATGCCATGGTTTCTGGAGTCTCTTTGAGGCATGGTGGGTCCCGTCCCATGATCCTCTGCAGCTCTTTTGAGGTCGGCCATTCCCACAGGTGTTCGCTCTACGGATGAGGTCATTAGCAACGGCCTCCACCGGTGCTTCTGTGCAGCAGCTGCACACCCACACACACACAAAACAGGACAAATAAACAGCTTCTGCAGCACAGCAACAGACAAACAACTCACAGCTGGACCCAAACCAGCATAATAGTGTGTGTACATTTTAGACTTACAACTGTGAATGTGTATCGATTGGTGTCTGTGTGATTGTGTGTGTATGAGTGTGTTTATATGGGGAGTATTTCTAACAGAGGTGATTAACAGCATACTGTGCGTCCATCTAAGGAGCGAGAGAGCTGGCTTCAACAGTGCATTTTAGTTTGACAAATGTCTCCCCATGTGCACATAATTCGGCCACGAGGAAACTGCGGAGCCTGTTCACTCCTTAAAATGTTAGAGAGACAGAGGAGGGAGTGAGGGATGGAGAGATGAAGAGGGATTTAAAAATGGAACATGATGTGGAGACAAAAACATTAGCAAACTTGTAGTGTTAGTATTGAAAATTCTTTGTACAACTTTGTTTGGTATTGATGGATGGATAGACGCACAGAATAAAGATCATTACTAATTCTCTTTCCTGCATATACAAGCACACACATGCAAGCACATGTGCACACTACACACACCTGACAATATTTACATGCAGTATCTGCACTGGATGAACCAATGTTCTTATTGCAGCTTCCCTGTTTCACATTCCTCTCACTTCCCTTTAGCTGTCATTCTCACCAGATATCATATCTCAGATCTATTCTCATACACTGGGTTAAGCTTCAAATGCAGCTCAGACAGAGGAAGTGTGTGTGAATTTCTAAAATGAGTTCACAGCTGCCAGATGAAAACCTTGTATCTCCATGAAGTATGTTTTTTAAAAGGTGAGAAGACCGGCCTTATTTTCTGACAGATGCTGAGTTCTTGAACTTTTCGTTCAGACTGGGTTTTATTGGATAAGAGAGTTGGTAAAGTGATTCGACGAATTTGTGTGTGTGTGTGTGTGTGTGTGTGTGTGAAGTCAGGTTCATTTTAATTGCCTTCAACAGTCTGAAATGTAGATGAGCTGTGATACCACAGACATCGACAGAGCACACTGAGGGGGTAACCATGGTAACTTTGCGCGCGCTTGTGTGTGTGTGTTGGCATTGAATACACGTGCAGGTGTGTATAAGTGTGTCAGCCAACTACTTGTTTGCCCAGGAGGAGCACTTTGTAAATTAAATAACAATCAAATAACATCATCATTATCATCAACTTTACATGTATTAAATATTGTGTGTGTGTGTGTGTGTGTGTGTGTGTTAGAGATTAGCACACACATAATCACACACACATAACGAGATGAAGGTACAGTATATATCTTTGTTGTTATACTAAATACATGCTGTCCTATTTGCTGCAGACTTAATCTGGTTTACTGTTGTAGTCTTATCAACACCTGTGTGACATTTAGTCTAGTTTTGAGCCTTAACATCATAAAGTAGTCATAGTTTTTAGAAAGCAATTGCATGAGAAATGATTGTATAACAAATTAAATAGAAGTCAAATTAAAGGAGTAAGTATACTTGCAGTATGACTATGGTACAAAAACAGAATAGAAAGTGAAGGAGTCAAGAAGACCCATTTTGAAAGGTGAGATATTTAAATGCTTCAATTTTTAAGCAGAAGTCTGGTGACAGACTTATTTATCTAGACTTAAAATTCTATTTTTCTGGAAACAGTGAAAACATTGTCTAGGGTTGAGAATATTTAACTCCCCCCTGATGCATATCAATTTGTCTTCAACACAGTCCCATCAGTTGGTCCAAATTAGACAAAAAAAAGGAATAAAAAGTCACAACAAAGCATTGTTCAAACCAGCAGAAATCTATTTCAAATGATTATCAATACCCTAGGGCCTATGTTTCAATTTGATGTAAAGCTGCTGTACAAGCATTTTGTATGGGATATGAAAACTGTATTCAGCAAAACTGCACAGGAGCTGTGATTAGCTTGAATTGACATCACGCACAACAGACACTAAAAGTGACACATTTTCACCATGGAAAAAGTACCAAAATGTCCATACACAATCCTCGAACCACTCCTAAGAGACTGTCCTCACCAGAAAAACCTCTTCTAAAAAGTTAATTTGTTCAAACCCTTAACACAACCAATATGTTTTCCTGCCAAGTAACCCCTTGTGGTAATGCTAGAACTGACAGCATTGGTCATTTGTTGAAACAGTGTATATGCTTAGTAGAAAAAGCAGAATCAGTGAGATGATTTTATAGCGCTGCAAAAAGTCTTTGGGAGGTCGGGATGGATGAGTGGGTCTACAAAATGTTTCTCATTTAATTCTCAGCAAGAAAGCAAATAAGCGCTTTTCCCAAAATGTCAAACTATTCCTTTAATACACACTGAAAGCTTGTTCATGGGAACATTAAGATCAAGGTTAAGCTTAAGATTAGACTGAATATCCAACGTTCTGCCACTGAAAACCATACCAAATGTCTTACAATACCTTTTGTATGGTTCTCTAAACATTGTGCTTCTCATTGTGCTGTGCTGCCTGGCCATCCCCTTCCAACTCACACCTAACAAGCTACAACAAACCTTGTTAAACCTGTGCGAATACAATTCACAAGACCTGGTCTGCGAAAGGCAAAACCCAGAGAGGCTCACATCGCTAATAGACAGTGCTGCAAGTTAATGCCATGGTTTCTGGAGTCTCTTTGAGGCATGGTGGGTCCCGTCCCATGATCCTCTGCAGCTCTTTTGAGGTCGGCCATTCCCACAGGTGTTCGCTCCACGGATGAGGTCCAAAACACACAAAGTGTGTGATTTTGACACTGAAGACCAGGCTTTGCGTCCCATCTCCTATTAACAGTCAACCTTGGTTTCTTGTACAAGAAATCTTTTCCCCAACCTCAACCATGTAGTTTTACAAGCCTAAATTAAAAATACCTTTCCCATAGCCGTGGTGGAATAGAAACTGGAATGCACTAACAACATCATTTAACTATGAAGACTTGATGTTCCTGCAGCATAATCAACTTTTGGTTTGTTTATATTGCAAGCAACCAACATACAGTAAGCAGCTCACCATGCAGGTTCATGAAATCTAACTTTTATAGATTTAATAAATGACTCAGTTACATTCCAGCTTGTGAATGTCCATTAGAGCATGACTGTGAGCGTGGCTGTCTGTATGTATACAAGCATATGCATACACATGCGCGTGTCATGTGTGCAGTGCATGCTTTATCCATTGCATTTAATCCAGCTCAGACCAGGCTACAGCTTTTTCATAATGAAGTAATTAATTTACAGCCAACTTATTACTGATACGGGGGTGACACTTTGCTCGTGCAGTCATGTGAGAAAGAAACAGAGCGAGAAAACAAATGGGGAATGAGGGAGAAATATTTGCTTGCTGTAATTAAGTAAAACTGCAGAGGATGAGGAATCTGTGCTTGTGCTCTGTGCATGTATATCTGTGTGTGTGTGTGTGTGTGTGTGTGTGTGTGTGTGTGTGTGATAAAGTGTGTATCCACTGCACACTGTTATAAGCTAAGCTGCAGTCGAAGAGCTTTGTCAGGGAGGGGAAAACAGTGATTTACCACCTCTACCTTGAGGAAATTGACCATTGTGCTCTCATGCACTCTTTATTTCTTTCCCTTAATATTTCCCCTCAATTTTGCTCCTTCTCTCTCCTCTATCTGCCCCCCTTCACACACACACGTACAGATCACCATGGAGATGGAAGGTGGAGGGAGGGGCTGAGTTCTGCTTTCTGAAAATGCAGACAAAACAACTGCTTCCCATCTTCTCATCTTCATTATCTAATCTCTCCCTCTTTCACGTTATTTTCTAATATCTTCATTACTCTGTCTGCACAACTTTCAGTTGTCAGGTCGCCATATTCAACATCATCATTAAGTCTCCTTCCGCTCATCCCTCTTGTGCCATGTCTGTCTCAGGTTGTTGAGATAAAGATAGTCGCTGTTCGCCAGTTAATGAAATCCACCCAAGGCCAGCCGTGACTCACTCAGTGTTTACCCTGGGTCATGACACAATGTCCTCTACATCCATCATGTGCACACACAAACATATATACACAAATACACTTTTCTAGTACTTAGAAGTGGGTGGTAATGGGATTATCATGGGTCATTTCAAATACATCTATATTTTTAGTTAAAACCCTCCGCCAACATTGCTGTATCGTGTTCTTTTCCACCGCCAAGTAGACTACTTCTAAAGAGAAGAATGGCAAGAAAATTGTGGCTTGTGAATGTTCCTTTCATCACTTCCAACTTTCAGACCTGAAAACTGTCAGATTGCCCTCCATCATATCACCCTAGATAGATAATAATGTCCCAAGGAGATTCCCCTGTGTCTAGGTTCATCTGAGATGCACATAAAAGATGCTGCACACATTTCTTACAGTTGTAAGAACTGACATCAAATTTGAATGGTGTTTTGGGAAATTCAGGGATATTATGGGAATTGTGTACAATATGTTGCCATCACAATTCACGTACAGCTTCAGTAATCAATAATTGTTATTTTAACAATAAATCAAATGACTCCATGCGATGTGAAAGGCATTGCTTATAGTGATGAACCCACTGAGAACTTTGCAGCTCTACATAGCTTTTTAGCCTTTTTTTTAGCTCATTTATTTTGGTTGTTCAGCCCGCAAGCTTCACTCTTATCAACCCCCATTTTCCAGCAGCAGCAGTCCTCTGTTTTCAGCAAAAAAGCTCTGATATTTTCTCTGTATGCTACCTGCTTCTGCCAAATGCCAAAGATGACAACTGTTCGGAGAGCAAAGTCCAACATCTAGCTTTTAATGGAGGCCAAAACAGAGAACAAAGGACAGGACTGTATGCTTTTTGGTTGCAATACCCTTTTAATAACCCTGATTCTGGCTCAGAGCTATTAAATTACTATATTAATATATGAAATATTATATCTGTAATGTAGGAGTCTAATCAATCAGTCGCTGACAATCTCCAGAGTTCCCACTCTGGCTTTGTGACTTAAACATCAGTGTGTAACAACTCTCTTTCTCTGTTTTGTCTACCACTCATACACAATCCATTTACACTTGCGAAAGTGCTCCTGGCCTTGGTGAACATGTTTCTTACTTTAAAGAAAAGGCAGTTATAGCGGAGAGGATTTATTTCCTCCTTCACTTCACTGTAGTAAATACTTCTAACACCTGAAAGATTGGCCAAATATACAGCACATAAAGTACTGTAACAAAAGAACTAGCTGACGACAGAGACGGAAACTCAAATGACTGCAACATACACAATGAACATCTTGTTAATGCTCCAGAGACAAAATGTACAGCTCCTCTCCTCTCCAGCTACTTTAAATACAACTAATATAGTGTTAGACCTATATTAAAATAACTAATGCATACCACAAACAACTTTTTTATTGGCTGCTGTTGCTTTAGAGCTTGAAGGTTCAATTTTATTGTTGGTTTTAGCTCAACTCTCAGTACCAGAGGCTGACTGGTGGACAACCTTACTGCTGTTTGCCTTTTGTTTCCCTGACAGCACTTAGTATGCTGTGAGGAGATATGTTATGTACACGATGCATGGTGTAAATTGTAGATATACTGTATATAAATAACAATTTAGGTAATTACCCCACTTGCTGTTAGTGTAACCGTCATTGAAGAGAAACCTACTGAGCAAGCAAAGATGAGTACTTCATCTGGCATAAGTCAAGTTTTGAGAGCATGCAGTGATTTGTAAGAGAAGAAATAAGTTTTGGGAGCGAACAAGCACAAAATCCTGATGTTTTGAGGATGTAAAAGAAACTATGTCACTAGACGTGCGCCAGCAGGGCTTCCACTTCAATTTTGCACACTCTTACTTTTGGTAAATTATATTCTTCACAGGGCGGCACAGTGGTGCAGTGGTTAGCACTCTCTCTCTCTCTCTCTCTCTCTCTCTCTCTCTCTCTCTCACTCTCTCAATTCAATTCAATTAGCTTTATTGACATGAATGTAACAATGACAATATTGCCAAATAGTCAGGCAAAAATGACATTAAAACAATAATAATAATATAATATAAAAAAATAAAAATAAAAATAAACAGGTTTCATAAAAAAACAAGAAAATAGCAAAAACCTAAATACACATATGTGAATGTGCATTGAAGTTTTGTGTGTGTGTGTGTGTGTGTGTGTTGATTTTGGTGTAACAAAGACAATATTGCCAAAGCATTCAGTGATATTGAGATTAAAACAATAATAACAAGATTAATAAAATAAAATATTAAACATAAAAAAAGGTGCAATTCATAAGAAAATAGCAAGGGTGTGTGTGTTGGTGTAACAAAGACAATATTGCCAAAGCATCAGCTAAAAATAACTCTGTGTCTGTCTGACCTCTGTTTTGTGACTTCATCAACTATAGATAGAAAGATCGATGATAGATAAATTGATTTATTTCATGGCCACTCATTAGTTGTTGTGGCATTAAAAGAATAGTCAGGGGATCACCAAAGCCAATAGACAGTGTGAATAAAGGTATATGTCTTCAAAGAATCACATAAAGTAGATTTTCAAGAGTAGTGATTTTGATGACAGAATTTCCGAGTGTACTTGAACGTCTCAATTAATACCAACTGCTCAACGCAAGTGCTCCGTCATTCTGCTCTGACTTCCTTCGTGGTAAGGAGCGGCTGCTGTCTCCCCTAATGTCTAAACATTATCAATACAGTTTGGTGTTTTAAAGTGACACAAAATGAGGTTATGGCTAATACAGAGTTCACACGTTACGGGGAAGAAGAAATACTTGCTTCATGTGGCATAACAAAGTCCACATATTTAGATAGCGTATTTAGCATTAGCTTAATTGTAGCAAGCACTGCTCGCGCTGCTAAACGCTAGCATTGTTGCTAATGCTAATTTTAGGGCACAGAACAAGATAACGGGTTATTTCTACTAAACAGTAAGCCTCACCTTTTTACTTACTCACCCAACCACCATAATACAGATGGCAAGCTTGGAAATGAATATGAAGCCATGTGTGCGCACACAAAATTTAAAGAAACCTTCCCATCTTGTTTCCTCTCTTAGGAAAAGAGAAGAACATTGGTAGACATCTGCAGTGGTAAGTATAGAAAGATATAATGTGAAATTAACAGACAACTTAACTTTACTCTACATTTTTCTTGAAATTCACTACAAGTTTTGAGTGTTAAGCCACCTGGTTTCTTTCAAATCCCATTCAAGTGTGAACTACACCTGAACGTGTTTTATTTTGTGTATGTTGTAATGAGCATTGTAAGAATGCATTGAATTTGACTTGTTCACAACCAAGTCAGCGTTTGCCATTACAAAACAAAAAACCTGCCTTGGCATCACTGACGGGTTGTTGCCAAAGGCATTTGGGGCAATGGGCATTAGAATTAATCTGAATATTTAGCTTACACTAGCTACAAATCTGAGAAACTTTGAAAATAACTGAGGTAAATACATGACTGAAAAGAGTTGTGAATTGCTTGTCTCTTACGAAACTGAAAATCCCCCCCTCTCTCTCTCCCTTTGCACTGATTCTGGCCTCCTCCTCCTCTCTACCTTACTGCTGGCCATCAATATTGGTGACTCTGTGGCGACTGAACCGTAAGTTCACACACAAATGAAAATTCTGCTATGACCTGTGTTGTCTTGACGCCATAAAATTAGGCAGTTATTTGAATTAAAGCAGTGTGATGAAGTCGGAGAAGACAGATTTGCTGGGGAAATCTACTAAAGTCGTAGTGAAACAATAACACTACTAAAACATCCTCACTTAGTAGCTAAGTTTCATCATACCGATATGGATACGGCAATATTCATAGGGGTGTTTGGTAAAAACAATATTCACATATTCAAAGGAAACGCCTTGAATGACTTCATTCAATATTTTTTTCTGAATCATCTGTCTAATGTATGTTTCTATTTGTCTTACAGGTGTGCTGCTCTCCATCTACATCTATCTTTACTGGCCTTCTATCCACTTTTGAGGATTTTTTTTCTCTCTTTCCTATCCCATCTACCCGCTCACCCCTTATTTTTGGGTTTTCTATCTCTCTATCCCTCTAATTTTATCCCGCTCCATCTACATTTTTGGAGTTGCAATTTGTTGCAAGTTACCCTATTTTTCTGGCTCAAACATTTTTTCTGGATACGGTACATTTGGTGGTTTCCACTATTTTGACAGATTACTGGTATCTGTTTTGAATCTACAGGTTGATTGGTACCTGATCAGTCTTTTTATGGTTCTGAGCTTCTCTGCTCACATTTTCTGCCTCTCCTGTCTCTCTCTCACACTTGATTTGATCATTTAAATTGGCAATAATCTAATTTTTGTAATTGTCCATATTTTTCAAAGCATTTGTCAAGTATTGATATATATTTTATTTGGATAAATTAAAAATTCATTCAAATTAACTACATTATAAAGAAAAGTAGTCTTTTGA
>LKNJ01008645.1:0-10695 GCA_002120245.1 Maccullochella peelii | reverse complement strand
ATAGATAGATAGATATATAGATAGATATTTGAGGTTTTACAAGCTGATACTGGAGTTGCAGGGTCACTTCAAGATCTACTTTAGACTGTCAAGAGCCCAGTTTGATACAGTGATAAAAATGTTGGAAGCTTATATCAAAAGAACCTTTCACAGTACCTAAACAGCAGCTGGCAGTATGATACGCTGCAGGTCGTCTTGGAGAAACATATTCAAGAAAATACAATCAGGAGCCTTGAAGTTCATTCATAAATAGTCGACCTAATTTGAGCTTTTTGACTGATGTTCCATTTTTGATGGATGGCAGTTTCACAGCAGGCTTGTAAACTTAATGGAATAAACATGAGGTCTTATTTATTTTTTAACCTTTACTTTTTTAGTATTGTAATTAATTATAACAGGATTTTTTTAAATTCTGATTTCTGATGTTATCAGCTGTATTTCTCCTTGAGGAACCAGAACAAAATGACATAGATTCACCAGCAGATAGAGCTGTTGTTCCTCTAAAGAGGTTTACCCACTGTCACCAAGGGACTAACTGTGTGCATGGTTACTCATCCATACAGTATGTTCATCTGACCTCTGCATTTACCAAAACATCAGTATTTCCTGTATGAGATTCCCCTGGAAGATCGAGTTTGATCACGGTAATCACAAATCTAATGACTGACTACAGTTGAGTTTATGCCACAGTTTCTCAATATCAGCCTAAAATGCCAGCATTATAAGGCCACTAAACCTCTGACCCCATATATTTAGATTTCCTATATTTTAGATGTTTCCCAGAGCCCAAAGCCGAAAGATATTCAATTTACTATAATGTGAAGACAAGGGAAAGCAGCAAATTCTCACATTAAGAAATTGAAACAAGATGTTTTGAGTTTTTACTTAAAAACTGACAGAAACAATTACTTATTAATTAATTATCGAAAAAGTTGCCAATTATTTTTCTGTCAGTCGACTATTGTGTTGCAGGTGACATTATAAAATAACACTTGATATGAAATAAAAGTGTCATTGGGGAAATGGGGAAATGCCATTATGAAATAAAAACATTCTTTTGAAAAGGGGCATTTAAAACTAAAGATAATAAATTATATCCAATAAAATTCAGTCATTATGAAAATGAATGATGAAATAACATTTCATAATAATGAGTTGTTTTAATAATTTCTTCAGTTTCACAAATTATTGGTTTGTTTACACATCTTACACAATTTATTCGTGTATTTATTTCATAATGACTCATTTTTGGGCTCTGTAGTGATAGACCCGTATCATTGTTTCAAAACTCCATTTTCACTGTCAATGTGATGTTGTGAGGACTTCGGTTTATGTAAAGAGAGCATGCACTTTTGTTTGCATTCTGCACAAGTTCAATCAAAAAGTGAATACAATTTTACAGAAATGTTATCTTTTGATAAGCTCATAGTGACCAATGAACATCTCTTCCTCCACACTTTGTGTCTGCATGTCTCTGCATGAACACCATCTCCTGGCCACCACTCCTAATAGGATAGGACTCCTCTGGAGCTCCTAAATTTTGGCCGAGATAGGCGAATAATTTTCCCTACAAAACTGATCATTCCAAATTACGCAACCTTAGTAAATCCAGCAGAATGCATAATCATCCTCTGTTAACATGTTTCCTACTATTTGCATAATCCTACCTAAAATGCATATGCCACGAGGAAACAGGACATTGGGATTCATCGTCTGGGGTGTGCCTATCCATCTAGTAGATGTTGAGATATTTCACTGGATAAATGAAAACTTCGACCTGCTGGTGATAAAAAGTCAGGGGATCACGAAATTTGTAGGGACTCATCCTCCAAGTTGAATGGGAATCAAATAGTTGTTGAGATGTATATACATACAGCTAAAAACAAAGGCAACAAAGCTGAACAAAGATAGGTCAAAATAAATGAAAAAATAGGTGTATGTATATACCATATTTCCTCAAATAACCGGTAGTCAAGTAAAAGCCGGGTCTCCAGTAATGGCCAGTGGTGAGGTCGATGTGAACAATTAAAGGCCAGTCCGCAATATAGGCCTGGGAAAAAACATGGGTGTATAAACTCCTGGGGGCTGTCAGAATATGTGCATGCCAGCTACAGTAAGCATAATGTGTATTTCCATTGCTTTAATTTAATAAATTCAACAATATAATCATTCTATTTTCAACACATCATCACAACATGATTCTATTTATTTTTAATGTCTCAGCCAAACTGTATGTTGTAGTAAACGTACAAGTGCGCAAAATGGCATTAGCAACAATTCAAGTGCTGTATGGGAACCTTTCAAGTCAATGCGTTTTCCACAACACGTTCCTGCAAATGTTTAACAATAAGAGCCTTGTTACAAAATGAAGGGTAAGGGTTTCTGTCCATTTAAACGCTAGAGGGCTTTTAATTTGAAACTGATACAGGAAGTGTTGAGTAACAGCGTTAACAACTTTAACAGGGAAAACGGGAGCGAATCAAAACAAGGCTGAAACTGATTCTGCCTCCCTCCAGAGATATCTGTAGACATGAAATATAGACAGTAACATCTTGACAAAGTTACAAAGTTTGTCTGTTTGCTGTCCATATTTACAGGCAAAGGCAAACATTTTCCATACCTTAATCACTGATTTCACTATCTGCTCTCATTATCCAGGAGGTCTGGACCTGATCCTGATGCCAGGCCTGGGTTTTGACCGGTTGGGGAAGCGTCTGGGACGAGGAAAGGGCTTCTATGACACCTACTTGGAGCACTGCATCAGACACCCCAAAGGAAAGCCCTACACCATCGCCTTGGCCTTCAAAGAGCAGCTGTGTCAGGAAATCCCTGTCGACGACAATGATGTGCTCATAGATGAAGTCCTGTATGAGGACGATGAGTAGCTAATCAGTCACCAGTGGTGGTCCATGAACTCAAAACTGGCTATATTTACATGCTAAAGTCAGCCAACGGTTTAACCTGGCCTTTCCATTTAACACTAATAGTCTTTTTCACTCCAGACATTTTGACTTGTTATAGCAGATGATGGAAGATAGATGGTCCATAGGAATGGCCTATCTGAATATAGCCGTCATTAATGTTATTATTTCCACCTGTGGTTTTCCTGCTATGACCTGATGATCTGTTGGCATTATATAGGTTAAGCTACTAATTCAATGGCTGTATTGATATTTGTGTTGAAGGTGCTGAAACCTGATATTTTGTGCCAGTATTCTGCTCTTTATGTCATGCTGATGTTGCCATAAAAAGCTATTAAAAGGCAGGTTTCTACTAAAAGCTCGAGTGCAGGACTTTACATATAACTGAGCGTCCGTTACATTCAAGCTGTTGCCAGACGAATACACACGATGCTGATTAAGGCCATCATTGCCAGGTAAATCTCTGTATTTTGCAGTATACTGCAGTTTTTAAATCTGGTGTGTGTGGCGTCCAGCACCATCTTAATCCTTTCTGACTTCCCCAGTATTTCAACAGCAGAATTTCTAACCATGACAGTGAATGCCAAAAATAGTTTCTTGTCCATGCAGATATTCTGATCGGCTCCATTCCTTTTCTGCCCCTGTTACTTTTGCACTGCCAACATTTTGTCATTTCTCTCCATTCTCTTAGCAGCTTCAGTGTATGACAATCTCTTTTCTGCACTGATCTTATTCACTTTGGCAGCCTTAATTCGTTTTGGACACTTTGCTGACCCCGTATGGTGATTTCCCTTGCAGTGCAGGTACTTTTGCTTGCACTCCTCCACATTGCATTTGTCCTTCACACATCTTCTGACTCCTCTACATACTGCAGCAACATCTGAGAGGAGCTCTCTCAATCACCCTGTAACGCACATACTCAAGGTACACTCTTTCCGGCAATTCACCTTCAAAAGTCCTCCACCTGTTCTCGGAATGGTGTGTGTGGGGTGGGGGGGGGTTCATGGTCTACAGTTCTGAGTGACTGTAGCTGCCCCATGTTGTTTTCTTTTGATTTTTTGATTTGACTTTGCATTTTTAACACTGGCCTGACACTCTGGGCCAATCAGCTGGCCAATGTCTTTTTTGTGTGTGGGTATGTTGTGAGCTGCTAGTATAGACTTTAATGCAGAGTCAGGCCACTAACACTAAAAAAAAAAAAAAAAAAGTACCTTCATGCATATGCCTGTAGCCTAATTACAGTGTGTGGGTAGAGACTCTGTGAGAGGCCTGACAATTTCAATTAAATTCAATTTACAAAAAGAAAAAAAAAACAATTCCAAGTAATTCAACTGAAAGTTCAACCGCAAAGGCTAAATGTTGTCCTTTTCTGTATACAGAATAGCTTTTTGAAAGCTGAGTTATTTTTGTGAGTCATGAGGCAACAGGCTAATGAAGCAGGCCCATTATTTTATTTCAAATACTAAAAAATGCATTTTTTCCCCCTTCATGCATTTCAGTATGCGCTGTCATTTCTGAGGTAAGCTGCCTCTGAGCCAGCCATTCATTTACTGTGCGTATGTGTGTTTGTATTATTAACAGGGCTAGTTTGTCTTCCACACCCCACAACCTTTGTCCACCCCTGAGGAGAGGCATCTCACCCACCAGGTCATCTTCAGCCATCACCTCCATTCTACTCAGGTCATCAAACAGTTTATTACAGTCATATTCCTGCTCTTCAGCCCGCTCGACATTAATCCAGAATAACAAACCGTTCCGAAACTGAGAGCAGGTAGCCAAGCAACTAATTTAAAAGATAGTAAGCAGACACTAACACAGGGAGAGACTGTGGACATGCAGTGACCTTGTGTGTGTGTGTGTGTGTGTGTGATAGTTACATCTCTCCCTCCTGAGGAGAGGGAAGAATTCATGGTGATTGGCAATTTCAGCTCACCAGTACTTCCTGTCAACCACTCCCTCTCTCTTTTATATCCATCACCTCCTTTATCTGTTCACTCCTCTTTCCCTATACCTCTCTCTACCACATATCTTCTTCCCTTTTATACCCCATTTTATGCTCAGAGGATGAATCCCACTGCCTTTGATGATCTCCTGACCATTCATTTAGCACCACCAGCAGGTCAAACTTTTTTCTTATCTTTTACTACTACTTTTGGTAATGCTTTATATTAAGGTCCTTGTAATATGCATTAGTTAGTAGGTAATAAGGCCCTTATAAAATGCTTATTGACATTATGTGTTAATACAACTATTGGGGTCAAGTGTTAATAATAGCATCATAAACATGTTTATTGTTAGATTATAAGACATTTATAAGCACTTATAAGAAACTTAATTTCTAGACTGCTTAAGAACATTAATAAAAGCCTTATGAGTTTCTTATAATTGTTTAGAATAGCATTACAAACTAATTTATTGAGTCTTATTAACTTATCTATTCTGCCATTGTTAAACCTTTTCTAAGCTTTTTTTGTTGCTTTATTAAGGTTAAAAAAAACTATATTTTACTATTCATTTATTAGCAGTTAATTATGCACTTATTAACAGCTAACTATGCTTTTTGCAGCTCCCACATCAGGAATCAGCACTGCATATTGTCAAGGTTGATACAATGTTTTAGCGATGAAGCACTAAAACACACTTTAAGACTCCTTAAAGACGGCTCCTTTGAAAAATTGTTGTTTTTTTACTTTACATCATTTTCACGTAAAAACATACACATGGAAACCATGACACAAATCAAGTCACAGAAAGTTAACAATTAGTGACGGATCAGATGGACAAGCAGGCAAGATGGACACAGCATAGCCAGCAATAATGAGCCAACTTTGCGTCGCTAGTAGTTCTGCATGTTTGTCAGGACTTGGCAACGTTAGCTAATGTATTGTTAACTAACTAAAGTTTGTTAGGAAACACCTACCTAGCTAGCGCCAGCTAACGTTACTATAGCGTTACATTCTAAACTTACCAAAAGAGACATTGTGTTGCCTTTAAGGAATAGTGTTGAATGAACTTTTTGTTTGATAAGTGTTTGTCATGCTTAAGGTGTTCCGAGTTTGATAATTAATAAGATAATTAAGTAAGATAATTTCCTGTTAGTCATTTGAGGAAGCCGGCTGAATCTGTCCCATGGATGTATTATAAGAATAACGTGCTATGCCGTAATTACACTGCGTTACTACAGCTGGGGTGATGATTGCTGTCAGCATTACGCACGGTGGTCCTCCACCTTGCGTAATGCTTGGTTGCTATGGTTACATCTCCACAGAGGAGATTGACAAAGAGACGATATCCAAGGATGATGCGACTGATCCAGAGCTCAGGCATCTTATGGAAGAGGTTTTGTCTTCCTACTGCTTAATATTGCATGAAGTGCTATGCAGCTTGGTTGACAGACACCTCTTTGTAGTGTGAATATTTATAAATTCTAAAGAAGCAACGAGTTTCCCATGACCTCATTAATGATACTGTTTTTCCAATTAAAAGATTAAGATGGCTGAACCTGAAGCTCTGATCGCCCTCCTTGACAGAATACTAGCATGTGGTTACAGTGTTGTTTTTGTCATGAGTACTTTCACACAGAAAGTGAATATTACGAGGTGAAAAAGCGCCGTAATTTTTTGTCGGAACAAGGTCGATTTTTCTGAGCTTTCGCACGGCGAATAAAGGCATCAACCAAGCACGTTGTGCAGAACAGACGTCACATCACAACTCCAGACCTGTTGATTGTTTGTGTCTCTTATCACCCTGTGTTATATGACAAAGGACACAAAAATTAGAAAGACAATGAACAACGTGTGGAGCAGCACCGCTGGATGTAGGATGAGTAGTGGTTGTGAGTGGTGCGCAGTTTAGTTTACTTTTGGATGTAGCAGAGTAAATATTCGCATTTTCGTGTCGTTTATTCGTTATGTCCCCGGTGTGTAAAGGCCTTTTCACTCATACTTTTTATTAATTGTGTGCAGTTTTTTCCCCTTTTTTTATTCATGATTTATTTTTTTGTTGTTTGCTGCTAATATCCAGTTTCTCCTCTTTTCAATTTTATATCTGTTACTGAATTATAGGGCCATTATCTTGCACTCATCTGCTGCTCCAGCAGATATGCTCAGGCATGAAGCTGTATGGCTTGTGTGAGATGACTGAACAGCAACCACACAATGTCCAGCAGATATTCGTTCCTGGCCTTTTGGAAAAGGTCATTATTATGTCATTAGCTGATTTTTCCTCACCCTAAGCTGGTAATAGCCACAGTTATCCTTTAGATAGGGAGACCACTGTGAAGAAAACAGACTGTGATCTTGAGAATGGACATGGGAGAGAGATGAAGATGAGATGACGGAGAAACACAAGATCACTGTCAGTTGCTTCCGTCAATGGCTTACTGGACAGGCATGTCCCTACCTCAACAGAGAGAGAGAGATTTAGGAATCAAATTGAATTCGACCACGATTGCAGAGTGCGCTATGGTACACACACCATATGCTTTACAATGCATACTCCAACTCTATAACATCATCATTATCTACTATATAGTCCTCAATTCTGAGTTATTCAGGAACTATTCATTAATGATTCATTCATTCCTTAGTAACTACTCACATTTTGTGTCCCATATTGTAAAGTGTTACCTATTTATACTTCCTCATAGATATAAAACACTAGATGTGACGTGTAATAATGACTTGCCATTCCAGGATGGAACCATATGGCAGCAATTTGCTGTAATTGGAACCTATGATGAAAGAGGCTTATGTTGTCTTTATAATCCTCAGATTTTTCTACCAATACACCAATACTATTTTCTATTCAAAGTAATGAGTGTAAGACAACTGTGCCTGTCTATAATGAACCAAAAAAAACAAAGATTCTGGTAGAAATGTGATTATTATAGCCCCCTTGAGAACAAATCGTGCTTTCAGTCATGAAGATAATCTCATAATTATATTGCAGACAATGATTACATTTTTTTAATTTTGCCTGAACTTAATATGTAAGGACTGTCTTTGGTATTCTGAATGGTTAATATATTACATTAAGCAAAATCTTTTATGTGAAAATTCAAAATGTATTATGGCCTATATTGGCAGGCAATTACAATCAGAAACACACCTACTGTAAAATATTAATATATTTATTAATGTCATAAATTGTACATAAAGCAAAGATATAGTTCTCTCTCTCTCTTACGCACACACACACAGGGTTTGTTTTGATGATAAGAGGAGAGGTTGGAGAGCCTTGCTAACTGTAAACTGTGTGGAAGAACTTGACTGGCCCGCACAGAGCCCTGACCTCAACCCCATTGAACACCTTTGGGATGAACTAGAACGGAGATTGCGAGCCAGGCCCTCTTGTACAACATCAGTGTCTGACCTCACAAATGCTCTTCTGGATGAATGGGCAGGAATTCCCACAGACACGCTCCAAAATCTTGTAGAAAGCCTTCCCAGAAGGGTGGAAGCTGTTATAGCTGCAAAGGGGGGACCAACTTCATATTAATGCCTATGAATTTGGAATGGGATGTCATTAAAGCACCTGTAGGTGTAATGTGTAGGTGGCCCAATACTTTTGTCCATATAGTGTAGGAGTGAAGATGAGCACTTCTCCTTGTCGTTAACATGTTGTGTTTACTTTAACGTTACACTTGATTGGCATGGAATCAGCTGCTTGGTGGTCAAATGTTACGGTAATATTATAATTATATAGTATATTATAACGTTAGCAACATTAAACGTTAGAGTAGCTAACATTAAAACAATGTTTGCTGGTTATAACTTGTTTGTTTAGCTAACTGATCAATGCCGTTAGCTAGCAATCAGCAATAACTTAGAACTCAGCTGGTCTGTTACTTTGTAGCTAACGGTAAATTTATTTAGTTTACTAACTTTTTGTAGTTTTAGTTGACCCATATGTAAAAAATAAATTTCTCATCTACTGTATACTGACGTGTGGACTGATGCCAGCCTCCCTGCTCTTTGGTCCTTTTAGTAAAGCAGTTAGGTGTTGCACAGCTGACAAACATAGTTGCTGTCCATAGGTGGCGATTCTAAACAAGACCCAGCTAAGATGGTGGACGGTTATGCCATGAGTTGTGACGTAATGTTGCATCTACTGTTTTATATCTATGGTCCTCCTCTTATTTTCCTCCTGTGTTCTCTTCCAGTGTTCTTCCTGTGTTGGCTTCCTCCCTAAATGTGTTTTAAAATAGGGTATAATATTGTGCATTCAATTTCAGACCCACATTTTCAATACCAGCCCTGGTCTCTCTTGCAAAAGAGATTTTCATCTCAATGAGACATTAAATCATTAAATCGCGAGAAAGTTTTAGAGCACTAGAGACACAGAGAGTCCCCTTAATCATAGTAACTCACTCTCACTCCTGCATGTCGCTTACTACTCTGAACAGCATGCATGGGAATAAATGTAACTGATTTGTCTATATTTCTCGCTTTCCCCTTGATGGTCTGAATAATTAGATTTGGTGGTTGCTTTTAGAAATAATGTTACAAAGTCGCCAAGTTGACAACATTGTGTGTGTGTGTGTGTGTGAGAGAGTGTCAGGTGCCCACGTGTGAGTGAGGGGGCAGGAACAGGATCCAGTTTTAGCCTGCTATATTAGGGTGGGCTGGTAGAAATAATAGGTGGGCAACTTGGGTGGTAGGCCCAGAGTTTAGAGAGTTCAAAGGTTGCCTGTTTGAATTCCTGGCCAGATGGCACAAAAATCTGGCAAAATGACAGCTGGCAAATAAAATTAAAATCTAATCAAGTGAGACTTCTCACCATAGCCAATATTTACAAAACTAGAAGGTAGTCTTATTCAAACTCAAACTGAAAAGTGACAAAGAAAATAACAAAATGAACTAATCTGCTACTGGTGGTGGGGCTTTGGGTAGGAGTCTAGCCAGGGGTGTTTCTAGGAGTTGACAAGGTCCGGGACTAAGCCCAGACCATCTGGGGTTGATTCAGAGTGTGTGCACTCGCAGAGTGCGTGCCAAATTTTTCTGGGGTGGTCCCTGCTGTTCTGCCTGGAACACTAATGCCTTAATTTAATTTAATTTTACTGCATCATACTGCAAACATTACATTTAATTTGAAATTAAATTTTTAATAGTAGGGTTAAGACAATTGCTCTGGACAAAATGGACATCTGCAGGGCAGCTGAGAATTCTCAAACCTATGGCACCAGTGTTAAATGGCTACTTTATTGTTTTTTTTTGTTTTTACATTTTTATTTGACTACTGTAATGTTTGGTACTTTGTGTAGTACAAAAAAAATAAACCAGCAGGCATATGAGATTAGACTGAATTGAATCACTTATTTGTACAACCATTTAGGGAATATCAGGTGTTTTGATCATCTCGCTTAGCCACGTTCTCCATCAAAAATGTCAGAATGCAGCAGATCACAGATTCGGGTTTGGTTAGCTACATTAGTCAATAAAGCAGTGGTTCTCAAATCCAGGGGTAGTACGGTTGCTAATGGGAAAAACCCCCAGAAACAAATGTCCCACTAGCTACACTATTTTCGGTGTAGTGTTGTTACTGTTGCTGTGTGAGCCCGACGATTAATCTTTGTTTTCAATGCCTTGCATTTAGACATGCCCGGGAGAGCGGACATATGCTCTAGATCTGGGGCTATTCATAAAACACTTGGGGCTCTAGCCTCTGAGTCTAGCAGACACAGATTATTCACCTCAGTCTGTTGTTGCGTTGTTGTTTTTAACCTGAATTTGATGATTTTACTGTTTATCAGACCACGTTGTTGTTAATGTTG
>LKNJ01008637.1:1814-15726 GCA_002120245.1 Maccullochella peelii | reverse complement strand
ATATATATATATATATATATGAGCTGTGTGAGAACAGAAAGATGGTCAGGTAGCAACAGTAACTAAGGGGGGCGGGGCTTAGCTACACAGGAGAGTGAGGGTCAGTGAGCTGTCAATCATTTTCTGTCGAGAAAAGATCTGAGCAGGTGGCACAAGTGAAAGCACCTGTGTGGGTGGACTGTAACTAATCAATACGATATTACAGCATCATATGTGTAAATGTGTTTTTATAGCTCTTAGGATCAGCTGAAACCAGGATCTGGATCTGGATCTGGATCTGCCTGCAGCAGCTACCTGACTCTAACCTGGTGTGTAGAGGACAACGGTACTTTTTATCTTCTCTGTTAAACACAACTCATATTGTCCTCATATTTCTAATAATATCATTTAACTCAAACATCTGAATTCTGATTTACAGACACGTCCATGTGGTGACAATATATTTAAATATTTATTCACATCCAGACATTCAAACAGGGCTGGAAAGTAACCAAGTACATTTACTCAAGTACTGTACTGTTTGAGGTACTTGTACTTTACTGGAGTATTTCCATTTTATGCTACTTTCTACTTCTACTCCACTACAGGCCAATATTCTACGTTTTACTGCTCTACATTTATTTTAAAGCTTTAGTTACTTTGCAGATTCAGATTATTAAAACTAAATATAATCAGCTAATAAATGATGATGTAATATTATTGATTAATCTACCAGCAGAATATAAAGTGATTAAAAGCAGCTCCATCTTTACAGCTGCAACATTAAAGTGATGAACACATGAATGCATCAATAATTAGAATCCAATAATGTCATATAGATGAATCTGAAATGGGCCTTTTCCCTTCATGGAGCCAGAACAGAAGGGAACCCTTCCTCAGACATGTGGGGAGAGACCGATCCAGATCGATCCATTTACTGTAATAATAATAATAATAATATAATAATAATGAAGAAGGGTCCTCTGAGGTTTGTCCTGTTAAAGGTTTTTTGGCAGTGGAGGAATGTAACTAAGTACATTTACTCAGGTACTGTACTGTTTGAGGTACTTGTACTTTCTACTTCTACTCTGTCCTCAGAGGTAATATTGTACTTTTTACTGCACTACATTCATCTGACAGCTTTAGATACTACTTAGTTCCTGTCCAGTGAAAACCGCGTATCTCCAGATGATTGTGATGAACTGGAGGATGAAGAGTTCCTCCTCCTCTTCCTTCAGGAATGCAGGACTTTTACCTGTAGTGGAGTTCTGTCATAGTACTTTTACTGCAGTAAAGGATCTGAGTACTTGTTCCATCATTGTTTTTTGGGAGCTTTTCCTTGTTTGAACCGAGGGTCTGAGGACAGACGGTGTCACGCTGCAGACTACGGATTGTAAAACCCTTTGATGTGTATTTGTGACTTTATCAATAAAGTTGATTTGACTGATCACTCAGTCCTCACAGTTAAACTGTTCAGGATAAAAACCCACTAAAGCTGAAAGTTCCTGTCAGAAAGAAAAAGAGGATGATGACACAGACGTCACAAATGTATTCAGTATAACTTTATTGATCCCTGTAGCAACAGATACACACAGATCAGCTGCATCTGCAGCGTCTTCTAACCTCCTGTTGTGTTTGTTTCATATTCATTCATTCTGCGTTCCCGGTCCATAATAACACATATATTATCACCCGATGCTGAGTTAGATCTTTTTATCAGCGTACACGTTTTGAACTTCAGTTCGTTATCTCCGGCCTGTGGGCCTCATCGACCTGCAGCAGAACGTATGGATCATTTTGACTGTAACAAACGTGTTGTGCTCCCAGCTGCTTTGCTTTCTGACGTTAAGCTCCACAGAAATACTGCTTTATGTGTGCAAATGCTAAAATTACCTGGGACCTTGGATGAATGCTAACAAAGCTAGCTCAGTAGCCTTGCTGTTTAAAGCTGCACTAATCAATATGTTTACATCAACAATGGATCAGATGACTGTGTGTAATGTAAAAGCTCACTGTGCCGATTCCCCTCAGATCTGCAGGGATTTTATTTTCATTCATTTATTTCTTTTGTTAATCTTTTTAATGGAAAAACTGACACAGAGACTAAAGAAGAAACAGTGACTGAAAACGATGAACCCGTCAACAGGATGTGGATGTGTTTGTAAAGTAACAGTCTTTGGTTTCTGTTATCAAATGTTGTTTTAGTGCAACATCCCAGAAGATAAGTGACTGATGCTGAACAGAACACGCTGGGTGATACGGCCACATCACAACCACATACATCAATACATAAGCAAAGACTAAATAATTAGAATAAAAATAATAAAACTATATGTATATCTAAATACAACAAGACAAACAAACATGGCATTACTCATAAAATTGATCTAAAGTGTTTTTTATTCATAAAATGTTATAACTTTCATTTAACTGACATTCAGCAATCATTGCTTATATCTTTATTACATATTGTATATATTCAGTATATTGTATTATTGAATGTTATAACTTGATGTTGTAATTGGTCAGTAGTAAAGCACTGCAGCTCATTTTATAAACTAAGGTTAATAGTCATTATAACTGGCAGACAAATGTAGTGCAGTAAAAAGTGCAGTATTTCCCTCTGAAGTGTAGTAGTGTACAAGTACAAAGGTGCATATAATGGAAATACTCGAGTACAAGTACCTGAAAATGGTCCTTAAGTAATTTCTCTCTTTTTCTTCTTTTTTTACTGTGTTTTTGTGAGCTTTGGGACTCCCTTTGAAAACGAGACGGTTTCTCCTGATATAATAATACATTTGACTTTTACACCTCTGGTGTATTTATTTGTAAGGTAGACACCATGAAGCCACTGAGGCAGTAATAAAAAGGCCGTTCCACCTGTCCTCCTCCTCCTCCTCCTCCTCCTCCTCATCCACAAAGTGCAACAGTGCGGCAGCTCCAGCAGCGAGCAGCCGAACATGGAGCCGCGGCAGACTGAGGGAAGGCGGCCCGGCCCTGGATCCATGAAGGAGGACCAGAGAAGAAACAGTCAGTCGGTAACACAACAAACTGCTCCGCTTCTCTGCTGAGTTGCATGATGTGTGTGTGTGTGTGTGTGTGCGTGTGCCGACTTTCTCTCCATAGAGTTTCACTGAGTTTACATCCGGGTTTTTTCCCTAGGCAATGGGAGTCGCAGCACCTCCGTTCCTTAGGCAAAGTGAAATAAATTCGCCGCACCGACACAAAAAGCAGTCCGCTTTTCGAACACATTTTCTTCGCACCTCGCGTCGCTGATCGGTTCGATTTAACGAACTTTAACAACAACACGTGCAAATATCAAACGCTTTGTCGCGGACAAACGAGCATTAGTTGGCCGTGAAAGTAGTTTTTGTCCCCCTTCCTCCAGCTCCGGAGCGCAGGGATCTGTGCTGTGCTGAGGCTGAGCTGAATGAGATTGAAGAAGAGTTCTTCTTGTTTTGTAGCTTCAGTTTCTCTGTTTTTACACAAATTTACTAAAACTAAATATAAAATACAGCAACACAATAAAGCTCTGCGGGAAGGAGGCAGCCGGACTGTTTATATGCTGTTATTCCATCGTGGATCGGATTCTTATAGATATATATTTAATTAATCTAGAGGAGGACTGCTGCTGAGTAAGTGCACATTGGGCTTTTTAATTTCATAACTTTAATTTTCTCTGTTGTCAAACTTCACCTGTGTGCTGCTGTCGGTCTGTATCCGTGTGTTAGTGTGTGTTTGTGAGCAGGTGTGTGAGCTGGCCGGCGGTGTTTAGCTGTATTCAGCGGTGCTCCTCTGTGTTTCTGTGTGTTTAGCTGGTGTGTTTCTTATTCTAGGAGTTGATATTCTGGAGGACAAGGGGCCGATATAACTTAGACCCACCAACGCCTGCTCGGTGTCAGAATTTTGAAAGATGGCGTCTTTTGGGGACTATTCCTGTGCGAATTTTTTAATTTCCTCTCTGTTTTTCTTTCGCATCGGCGCCCACGATGTTATTATTTATCTTTGATGTAAGTTATCAGCGTGGCTGGTCGCGTTAGCCAGTGCAGCTAACAGGATGGTTAGCATTAGCGGCTACAGCTAACGTTATCCACTTGTTCTCTGTAACATTTCACAGCCTCACGGAGCAATGTCGGATGTGTGAGGGTCGGTTTGGATGATTTTACCAACACTGAGAAACACTCAGGACCCCGATAATCCCCCGAAACATGATAGTTTACCGTGTTGTGAGGAGGTACCGAGGCAGCTCCGATGCGTTTATAAGGAGAGATTGAACATCCAGACGGCCATAGTGGGTTAATAAGAAGGTTATAAAACATTTATTTCACCGCCGAAACAAAAAACACTTTTCAGTATTTCAACTCCCGCAGCTGAAGCACTTAACGGCTTTCATCTTGAAACCCTCCATTTTAGCTTCATTTCTTCCTTTTTCGGGGCCTCTGCAACGGCATGTGATGCTGATGGAAGTTTATCCAGACAACTTCATGTCCCACCCAGGGAGCAATTACTCCAATTAACCGGCAGCGGGTACATACCGCCGGGCCACTGATGCAAAGAAACACCGTGAGGGGCTCCAGTTAGGCTGGTTTTAAAAGAGTACGTTTGCTTCAGATTCACCAAAGCAGCTGTAAAACATCCTCTGCGGTGGATTCAGTGACACATGGAGTTAGCCATAGAGGTCAGATATAACCTGGCTGCATTTCTCACTCTTTACACATGACTGCAGTTTTATTTATCTTTCTTTCAGGCAGTGTTGGAAAGTTATTTTCTGTTCACACATCATCTATTTCCTGTGCTGGAGGAGGGATCCCTCCTCTGTTCTTGCTGTGCTTTTTCTTCCTTTCTTTTTTCCGTTAAAGAGATTAATAACTACCCATGTCCTGTACTTAAATATAATTCTGAAGTGCTTGTACTTTACTGGAGTATTTCCATTTTCTGCTACTTCATTCTTCTACTCCACTACATTTAAGTGAAAATATTGTGCTTTTTACTCTACATTTATTTGACGAGTTACTTTTCAGATTAAGATTTTACATAAAAACATAAAATTAACTTATACAGTACAACAACTTATTAAAGATTAAACCAGGGGTTTCCAACCTTGTGAGCTCTTATATAAAATCAGTGTGTAGTTGTGTCTCTTTCATGTTTCAGATGTTTATCAGTTCCACCAAAGAGACATGTATCCTCTAAACTTCAATAACTGTCAAATGATCCAGTATTAGAGAAAAGTCCAAAAACTGAAAACTAGCTAACTGTATAAAGTAGTTAAAACTAGCTAACTGTATATGAGGTAGTTAAAACTAGCTAACTGTATACAGTAGTTAAAACTAGCTAACTGTATAAAGTAGTTAAAACTAGCTAACTGTATATGAAGTAGTTACAACTAGCTAACTCTATATGAAGTAGTTAAAACTAGCTAACTGTATACATTAGTTAAAACTAGCTAACTGTATACAGTAGTTAAAACTAGCTAACTGTATATAAAGTAGTTACAACTAGCTAACTGTATATGAAGTAGTTAAAACTAGCTAACTGTATATACATTAGTTAAAACTGGCTAACTGTATATGAAGTAGTTCAAACTGGCTAACTGTATATAAAGTAGTTAAAACTGGCTAAATGTATATGAAGTAGTTAAAACTAGCTAACTGTATATAAAGTAGTTAAAACTGGCTGAATGTATATGAAGTAGTTAAAACTGGCTAACTGTATATAAAGTAGTTAAAACTAGCTAACTGTATATAAAGTAGTTAAAACTGGCTAACTGTATATGAAGTAGTTAAAACTGGCTAAATGTATATGAAGTAGTTAAAACTAGCTAACTATATAAAGTAGTTAAAACTGGCTAACTGTATATAAAGTAGTTAAAACTAGCTAACTGTATATGAAGTAGTTAAAACTGGCTAACTGTATATGAAGTAGTTAAAACTGGCTAAATGTATATGCAGTAGTTAAAACTGGCTAACTGTATATGAAGTAGTTAAAACTAGCTAACTGTATATAAAGTAGTTAAAACTACCTAACTGTATATAAAGTAGTTAAAACTGGCTAACTGTATATGAAGTAGTTAAAACTGGCTAAATGTATATGAAGTAGTTAAAACTAGCTAACTGTATAAAGTAGTTAAAACAAGTTAACTGTATATAAAGTAGTTAAAACTGGCTAACTGTATATGCAGTAGTTAAAACTAGCTAACTGTATATGAAGTAGTTAAAACTAGCTAACTGTATATAAAGTAGTTAAAACTGGCTAACTGTATATGAAGTAGTTAAAACTAGCTAACTGTATAAAGTAGTTAAAACAAGTTAACTGTATATAAAGTAGTTACATTAGTTGATGCATCAATATTAACAATCAAATAATGTCAGATAGAATCAGATATCAGTCACAGGAGACATTTTACTGCAGAATGAGTACTTTAACTACACAAAGCTGATAATACTTGTGTACTTTTACTGCTGATACTTTCACTGTACATTAGAAACACATAAAATGTCCTTATAGAAAAAGAGAATTGGTTGAAGTAAAAAGTAGTATCCAAAAGCTCTGGTCTCATAGTGCAACACATTATGTTCACAAGTAATTTTCTGCCAAATAAGTATTAACATGAGCTGCTGTGTCTCATTACTAACGGGGAGTGTGACCTCTGCCCTCAGATACACTCTTCAATCAATGTTACTCTTAAAAACAACTTTAAAAGAGGAATTCAACTTTTATTTACTGGATTATATTTGTTCTCTAATAACAGGAATGTTTTAGAAAAATTGTAAACTTAGTTCATGGCAGGGTGCATAAAGTTCAAACTCAGATGGACTTTGACATTAGTTTGTGTTATTGGTAAATGTTAAGTGATTTAACATTTAACAATATACGGTGTTTTGGAAGTTTAGTCTGAATAATGAGGTTGAAAGACAGAATTGAGAAATGGATATTCAACCTTTTCACCCACTGATGGGTTCAGATAAAAGAGTTTATTTGCTAAAGATATTTGATATTTCCTTTGCAATTTCTGTATCAGCTAAGAGTATTTATATTTTGTAAATAGTATTTTTGAAGAAAAGGATGCTTGTAATGATCCCACAGCTCAAGGTGATGTATTCAGATTGTTTGTTCTAATTTGACTAAAGATTTTCAGTTTTTCTGTTGTAAATGACAAAGAAAAACATCAAATCTTCACATTAGAGAAGCTAGAACCAGCAAGTGTTTTCACTAAATCACTAAATCCATTTTCAGTAGGTTAATCGACTAATCAGTGCAGCTGCAGTATAAATATGTTGTCACTAAGGTCATAGGTTCAATTTAGCCGCGCTCACATCCCAACCAACCAAAAACAGAAATGAAATGTAAAATAAAATCACACATAAAGACAACATAAAACTATATTCCATAATAAAAACTACAATTAAGTGTTGCAGAGAGAAAACCTGTGATGTAGTTCTATCTTTACTAAACCTTTATTGACTTTTTACAAATTCTGATTTGACATTAAACATATACACTATATATGTGTGTGTGTGTGTGTGTGTATATATATATTTATATATATATATATGGTTACGTACAGAATCAGACTTGGTGTAAAGAAAAACTGGGATTAGTTGATGTTAAAAGTAAAAGTAGAATCAGAGTTTATTAGTTATAAATTGTTTATTGCAGGCTGAGCTGGTAACTGTGTGTGTTTGTTTTGTGTTACAGGGCAGCACAGAGGGGTGGAGTCCAGTCCCACAGCCAGGTGGTGAGTCACCTGATTCATTAACATAATAACAAACTGAACTTACATGTAATAACATGAGTGAATTAAAGTTACCTGTAACTTCATGTAGTAAAGTTTTACATAATAATACATGACAGGTGGAATAAAGAACCTGCTTCCAATAAAGAATAATCATTTTGTTTAAATCTAATTATAAAGTTAGATATAATCTATTTTAGTCATTTTCAGCTCAAAGTTAGATTAAAACTTTTTTAGTTAAACAACATCTTAAGATAAAAATGTGTAAATAATCATGATTAGTTAAATTTACTTCTTCCTGTTCTAGTTTAATATTAATAAAGTTACCCATTTGATTTTACATTCACCTGTTAGTAAAGACACAAATAGTTTGTACTGTAACAAAACTGTGTAAAGTAATAAAGTATTTTAAAGACTCATTCACCTGTTAGTAAATGTTATTGTGATGTGTTTCAGTTGATAATAAAATGTGTTTTAATGTAAAGTACTAAACGTCACACGTGTTTAAAGTAGATAATCGAGTAAAGTTACATTTAAACTGTGTAAAGTCAGTAATAATAAAGTAAAGTAACTGAAAACTCATTTTATTTTAAAGACTCATTTACTTGTAACTTGTTTCATTTAGTAATAGAAGTTAACATGTTTTACATTTTTTAATGAATTAAAGATAAACAGTGTAATGTCAGGAATACAGTTTAATCATTAAGTAAAGCTACATCTTATTACTTTGTACTAATTATTCTGAAATAAAGATCTTGTTTCACATTTAATGTGTTTTAATAATAAAAAAGTGACTTAACAGAACAGGATATAGTTTTATAACTTTATAATGAAGTTATAGTTATCCTGTGGTAGTTTAATGTGTTCACAGTTTAGTAAAGTGACAAAAAGTTAAATGTTGTTGTGGTTTGTTTGTTTCAGCGGCACTTTAATGCTTCAGGTGGATGGTTTTCCTACTGGAGACGGTGTTAAGGTAAAAGCCGACTTATAGATTATTAATCACAATAATCGGTTTGACTGCAGTGATGTGCTGTTTGTGACGCTGCTGGTCCAGACTGACTGTACGCCAGTGATGCTGGTGTGAACAGACTTCCTGTGACCTTGTTTGACCTTGACAGCAAACTATTATTGTCTGCATCACACAGGAAGTCCTTATATGGCTGTACCTCACGTTGCTATGACAACAGCTGGGACCCCAGCCCCGATGCTGCCGGTTTCTGTTGAACTGGCTGTTTAAGACCTTTCTCCTTTCCCCGTGTGTGTGTGTGTGTGTGTGTGTGTGCGTGTGCGTGTGCGTGTGCGCGTGTGTGTGCAGGCTGATCGATCGGCTGGCAGACTGACTGGATCCATGATGGAATTACAGACGTTACAGGAGGCTCTGAAGGTGGAGATCCAGATCCATCAGGTACGCTGGGTTACTGGGGTTAGAAGAGTTGGCCCAGTTAGAGAAAGCGAGTTAGTCGGATTCTGGTTCTGACAGCTAACTAATACATCTCTCTGTTTTATTAGCAAACATTCAGGTAGCAGCTGGTTCTGACCGCCGGTTTCAGCCGCAGCAGCGTTTTGGATCAGCTGTAGATAATTAACGGTAACTCAGTGACGACTGAAGGGAAAAGTTTCTGTTCTGTATTCAGACAAAGACTATCGAGATGAGCCGGGTCTGTGCAGAACCGATCAGCACCAGTGATCACTGCACGCTGCCGCTGATTACATTTGCTCTGATGTCACGTAAACGTAAGCGACGATGACCTCATGAGAGCAAGGCGTCACTCTCCGCTGATTTAACAGCTTATTGGTGTAAATGTTGGATCAACAGCAGGACGTTTGATAGAACCGTTTCATTTTTCTGTTGAATTGGAGATATTTAGATTTTATTAGTCTGATGTTGTATGATGGAAATGTTTATCACCTGCAAACATCACACGACCTGGTAACTGTTTTGGTAACACGAGAGAATTCCTACAGTAACATCTGTCCAGATGTGAGGCCCCGGCAGCTTTCCCTCTCCTCGTGTACTTTACTGTTGATTGATGGTTTGAAGAGTTTGAGGTGGACAGACGGCAGCTGGTTTATTGTGGACTTGCTGAGCGGAGCACAATTATCACAGATAACATGTGATTTTAATAAGCTGCTCAAACAGAGAAGAATTACCACAAGTCGTGGAGGCCAGCAGAATAGATTAAATTGGGATGTGATCTAACAGGAAGTGAGTGTTTCTATGACTTCCTGCACTGGAAACTGTTTCGTCACTTCATCTGTTTATCTGATGTCTGTGAGGGAAGAGTCGTCACTCTGCCAGCGGGCCGAGGCTTTTTGTAGTTCAACAGAGAAATGATCAGCTGATCTCTGCTCAGTTAAACTCAGGAGATCACACATCTGAGACTTATTTTAACTTTAGTTTCTGCATGTGCTGAAATGTAAACCGGATCATTATGTTCTTCTACAAAAATTCCTTGTTATTATTATTATTATTCCATCACTTTTTTCAAACTTTAACTAGTTCCACAGTTTTCAAAGTGGAAACCTCATTCAAACGTCAAAATATTCAGCTCAATTGGGAATCAAGCACTATTGCTTTTCTCATTCATACTTTCCAAAATATTCAAGGTTTTCCAGGAAATTTGTTGTTAAAAATTGACAAATTGTCTCAATTGGCTCATACTCAATTCAGATCATCAAAATGTTCCACTTCGTTCTTACATTTTCAGTATTATCCAACATTTAAAGTCAGCTGCCCAGTCTAGCGTCAGCCTTTGAGCAGCCAGCATTCACACCGCAGTTTCTTCAGACATTGCCTTCTCTACTTCTAGAAGTGGAAGTTTGATAAAATGCTATCAGATCGCGTCCCACTGCATTCCACCGCGTCCCACCGCGTCCCACCGCACACTGTGTGTTACTTCAATGTTCCATCTATGTGACAGCTGTAGTGCAGCTCAGGCTGCAGGACAGTACACACTGTGCACACACTGTGAGAGGTAGATGTTTCTTAACTTCCACTTTTGTTTTTAGACCCTTTAAACCTTCATCAGATTACTGTGAACCGCCGATATCTAACCAATATTAACAAACAGAGTCCTGCACAGCACCGACAGAAACCATGTGTTCACATATCATTCATTCATTCATCCATCATGCTGAGAAGTAGCTTGAGAATATAATATTGATATAATATAAAACCCTGCTGCTCTGATCTAACATCTGCATTCATGCCCTGCTCACTCCATGGACATGTTGGCCTGCAGCCTTCCGGTTGTAGTTCCTAGCTGTGACCAGCAGGTGTCACTGTGATTTGTATATTTTCTGACCGTCTCTTCTTCTTCTTGTTCTGCAGAAACTGGTTGCCCAGATGAAGCAGGACCCTCAGGTAAACCCACCAGATGTTTATGTGGCTTTACGTTAGTGACTGAGTTTACAGCAGTTTACATCACAGCATCCTGTTCGTCATCTCTGACACATGAAGAAGACTCGACACACTTTTTACAGTTTTATGAATGAATTTGTTTTGGCAGCGACTAACTTGCTCTTGTTTTCAGAACGCAGATCTGAAGAAGCAGCTCCATGAACTTCAGGCGAAGATCACAGCGCTCAGTGAGAAGCAGGTACGTAACACACGCACGCACACGCACATGCACACACACACACACACACACACACACACACACACACACAGAGCTGGTGTTTCTCAGCAGATATCTTATCTGTCTGCAGGACGTTTCAGAGGTAAAATGAGGAAGTGGCTGGTTTAAAGGAGTGTTCAGAGTGTGAATGTTCACACACACATTTGTTAAAGGTTGCTGTAAACTTTCCTTCAGTCCAGAGTGACTGCAAAGAGGTCGCTTCTTAAAGCAATTTTAATGGAAGTGTAAGTGTCTGCAGGTGAGCTGCACTGTGACTGTAACCAGGCGGAGGCCAGAAATAATATATTTCTCACAATCAATAAATCAATCAATAAATATCTATAGAAAAGACAAAGCAGGAACCACAAGCCTGTGGGGCACAGTGGGGCCCATGCCACAGACTGTACATATGTGCATGCTGGTGCTGTTTTACCCGAGCTAACCACGGAGACACAGCCAGCGAGCCCACTGGCAGCCACACGAACACCTTCTCTTGCCTCTCGTCTAAAGACTCGTTCTCAGTCTTCTGTTGTTGCCCAGGTTGTTGGTTTTTTTGTCTTTATTTTTAACCACTTTCAGCGAGCTTCCTATTTTTATCTCCTGCCTCCGTATTTCACTGTGCTTGTTGTCACATCTTCCTGTGAAACACTTTGCTCGTGCTGCTTGCAGATAAGTGTAGAATTAGAAGAGTGAGTGCCTTTTAAAGCTGCTGTTCTGAACACTAATGGGCCTGATAAGGTGCTCAGAGGCTGGTGGAGGTCTCTGGGTGTTGTTTTGAAATGTTGCAGACTGAGCGCTGGGTGTGTGTTTGTACTCTGCTCACATAATGACAAAGAATTCAAGGTGTTTCAGACGATCCCTGCAACACCGTCTCAGCACCACATTACAGACTGTCAGGGCGAGTCTGGTGACGGTAACATGCTAATGACATACAAACAGGAGAGTAATGTGACTGACTGAAGACCAACGATGCTCTCTGATGTTTCTGTCACTAACATGCAGACATCATATATATGAAGATAAGACAGAATGATGGAGGGTCTGCATCAGATTTATAGTTCAACATATGTGTGTTCTTTCAGTGTGTTTAATACAGAGCTGGAGGCAAGATGTGCTTAGCTTAGCTTAGCATAAAGACTGGAAACGGGGAAACTGCTAGCCTGGCTCTGTCCAAAGCTCACTGACTAACTCGTTATATCTCGTCTGTTTCACACCCACACAGATGACACATCACAGTTTGTGGTTTCAGAGGGAGTTACGTGCAGCTGTGTCCTAAATCCATAGTACATACTAATTCTATACAGTATGTCCTACATACTAATCATCACAGTATGCTGCGTTAGCTGTTAGCATACAGAGGAAATCTAACAGGAAGTGATACAGTGCGTGTTGGAACGTTGCTGCAAGTTAAACTTCACAAACAGGAAGCAAAATATCTTTCTTCAGACTGATGACTTGTTTTTGTCCACAATTTATTTTCATGTTTCCTCCATTTCGTCTGTGTATTGCATTGTGGGAGAATAGTTTCCATTAACAGCACAGTCACAAAGCGACTGTACTCTCTAATCTGTACTTGAACACGTGAACACACGACATACAGGATCAGTGTGTAGTCTGGATTTCAATTCAATTCAGTTCAATTCAGTTTTATTTATATAGTGCCATATCATAACAAAGTTATCTCAGGGCACTTTGTCATAAAGAGCAGGTCTAGACCGACTCCTTATGTGTACAGAGACCAAACAATTCCCACCAAGAGCAGCACAAGCAACAGTGGCAAGGAAAAACTCCCTTTTAACAGGAAGAAACCTCGAGCAGAACCAGGCTCTGGGTGGGCGGTCATCTGCCTTGGGACACGTCTTGTCTTCACAGGGAGGTTGTCAGGTCTGAACCATCAAAACTGTCACTTGTGTCATCATGATTTTAATAAAACATTAGCCATCACTAACTTATTGCGTGATCATAATTATCTGTAAACTAACGGTTCGACTGTCTATCTGTGATAACAACACTGCCTGCTGGAAGTGGACCAGAGAATCATTTGTGCTGTAATCAGGTGACATTATCATCAGACCACAAGTCCCAGGATACTTGGCCCCTTGTAACCTCAGACCTCATCATTTGTAAGCTAATGGGCTTCTACTCCTGGAAACAAACTGACATCCCAGTTTACAGGACACTGCCACTGTTCAAATGACTGTGTAGACTAGAACAATTCCTCATCCAGGTTCTTTTCTTCCTGTGAGCACAAACAGTCAGACAGCATCAGGTCGCAGAGGAGAAGCAGGTGAAATACTTTGTGGAGGACTTGCTGAAACTTGGTGTTTGTAAATGTAAATGAGACCCTGGAGGACAAGTTTCAACTGGACAAATACCTGCAGTCTGTTTAACAGTTCCACTTTGTCTCCTTCTGCTGTCAGACCACAGCTGAACGCTGTTACTCTGTTCATTTACATTTAAAGAGCCATTTATCTGTTTCCAAATGTAACTGGATGCTGGTGCAGCGTCGGACTAATAAGGGATACAGATACCTTAGATCAGAGGTTCAAACTGTGAGGGGGGAGAGTTTGGGGTGGGGTGG